>JAVJIF010013299.1:0-103857 GCA_038442645.1 Agave tequilana | reverse complement strand
TCTTTAGTTCATCCCTCTGGGTTTGGATGCGATCTGAGCTTGGATGCCTTTAAGAACTTCAGCATCCATAAAAGAACTTTCCTTTGACTTCTCAGTCTTGGGGTGTTCATCGTTATGATGTTCCTCCTCATTCTGATTACTCTCGGTATCATTGTTATTCCAATTAGTAAGGAGTTGGGCGAGCATCTGTTGAATGTTGTCCAAGGCTTCTTGCTGAGCCTTAGAGGTTTGCTCCTGAGCTTTCAACCGTCGACGGAGGTCATCATTACCGTTATCAGTCATATTCACCAACACTTCATCTGTTCGTATTGAGCTGACTATTACCGAAGAGGCATACTCACTGTCTTTATCCTCCTCATCATACCATTGGAATAGTATTCTCATTGGTTCTGGTGAGGTTACTGCAGTTGAGGAGGATGGCTGCTCATAACTGTAGGGTATTGCGACCCTAGATCTGGTGTTTCGGAAGACACCTTCTTCGTGTACCAAGACTTGGTTTAAGCCCGGGATATAGTCTAGATCTGGAGAATGAAGGGAGGAGGAATTAGCACTACACGGCGTTCGTCTGCCCCTATGCAGTTCCCATCCCCTACTGATTTATTGATGGATGCAGAGAGCAGATCTGGTAGATTTCGCGATACGCTCCTTTTGCGATGCTTCACGGGGCCTGCACCGATGTCGATCAAAGACTGACTGTCGATTTGGAGGTGTGGGTGGGGATGGTCCTAGCAGGCAATGGACTAAGTAAACCGTCACCAACTGACATCCCACTTGTTGACAACAGGAGGGAGAAGTCTGGAGTAATTTCGACTTCCGTTTGCTTGCTAAAAACTCTCGCAAGTCGGATCCAGCCGAGCTTAAGCGACTCAGCGCAGAGACTCGGGTAGATCGTGCATTAATGTGTTCAGGTAATTTTGACACCGCCTCTTACTCGCAAGCTTTGGAAGCGAAACACAGGATGATGCTTCGTTCTTCTCATCACCGCAGAGGTGATTGGCACTAGACAGTGCTTTAGTTCTAGCTTCGCGGCTAAGAATTTTGGGAGTACCCTTAGGCGCTGAAGCTGCATAAGCACTGCTATCAGCACTCAGGACGATCCCTTAGCTCTGTTGTGAAGAGCAAACTAACGCTCGAGGGGTTGGGGAGCGACGCACGCTGTGGTGCTTTGTTCGCCACCTTGTTGCGAAGGTGGTTAGCATTGATAGGTGTTTTAGTCTCATCCTGGCGATTGGGCATTCTGCGCGTACCCTGAAGTACTGGCGTTGTGCTTGCTATGTCATCAGTAGCTTCGCTCGTGGGAGCGAGGTGGCGCAAGGAGTTACTGCTCTTTGATTAGGCGAAGGCAGAGTTGCCGCCCTAGCATCACGGCTGATAGTCTCGGCGAAGCAGGCAGGCATTTTGCCTTTGTCATCGCGTGATAGGCGAGCCTGTGGTGTAGCTACGCCTAAAGCTTCACACGGAGCTTTCTATTTTGGCCTCCACATCTGCTTTGGAAGAGGAGATTTAGGTTCGCAGGGAACCTAGCTAGCCTCGCGCGAGGCTGAGAGGAGTTGGGAGGAGGCCCGTTTGGTTACTTGCCCAACTAGGGCTGGTTTCTGCTCCAAAACCTTGGCTACTGAGACCTTCCTATGCTTCCGTATGGGAGCACTGGACTACCTCAGAAAGCAGCTCTTCAAATTTTCCTTGGTCAAGAATGACCAAGTTTTCGAAAGTAACAGGCTCAGGATTCTGACCTTCGCATTACGACACTGTCTCCTTGTTGCGCTAGAAGAGTGATTTCGTCGCCATCTTGTTTTCCATTAATTTGGGTAAGGAAAAACTTACAAAATAAAGTGTTCGAGGAGCCAAATTATAAGTATTTCTTTACAGAAAGTAAAAAATTTACAAGTAGATCTCCTCTGAGATTTCTGGGAAAATGTGCTGGTAGAAATCTGATCAGCGCGTGATCACTTTATCCCTTTAACGATGCGATCGGTAGAAGATGATAGAACTATCTCCTAATAGGACTCCCTTCTCGCTTGGTTTGGGGAATCAGAGAACAAAGGATCGGTAGAGCCCTCTTGGTAGGGATTCTGCTTCTCAAGCCAATCTCCTCTCTCCTCCTCTGCATGTCTCTCCTTGGTTGGCTATTTATAGGGAGAGCAGGGGTATAATCGCCCTGAAAATCTAGAAACATATTGAGTCAATCTGTTTTATATCTGGAAAGTAGCCTCGCCACGAGACTAGAAACAGCTTCTACGAAGTTAGGAATAGCTTGTAGGACTAATCCCTTGACCCGCTCGCTAAATAAGGGATACTCCCTTGATCCTCTCCAGTTAATTGAGAGATCTTCCCTGATCTTCTCACCTGATTGGGAGAGTCAAAAGATCATGGCAAGCAACTGCCAAATTTGATTTCAATCATAATGATCTCATCTGGAGATTTGATTGGTCAAAGTTGACCACAAAAGACCCGCAGTGGGCTAATCAATAAGCTCGAAGAGGAGCTAAGGGAAGCTTCTGGCGAAGCTAGAGGTAAGCTCTCAGCGAAGCTTATAAGTCGGCCTTTGTGGCTCGCAGAGCATCTAGCGAAGCTATTAGCTAGCTTTCTGCGGAGTTATGAAAAACTCTAGGGCGAAGCTATAAGTTAGCCCATGGCAGAGTTATGAAAAACTTTTGTAGAGCTAAGCAAACTTAGCCTCTCGTGCGATTGCTCATGTGAGACTTAGTGTTTCTAGGCCTGCTCAGATCTTCTTCAAAGGCAACTTTGACTTACTATCTGCTTTACTGGATATAGTAATGTCCATGTTGCTGCCTTGCCTCTGGTCATCAGCTGTGTCTTTGACTTATCTTTTGTAGATGTCATAAGTTAGACGTTGTTCAGACCGACTGAAGATGAATGCGGGAGTCCATCTTTTTCGAGTGTCAACAAATATGAGACACAACTAAGTACCATATTAGTTAGGTTAATAATAATTAACTGATTAGAGATATGTGCTAGGTTACACATCTCTTGATATCAGTAGTTTATTTTATAGTGATGAGTTATGTCTACTTACAGTTTTATTCATGATATTCTTTATCTTGTATTTTTATAGTAGTATTATAGCATGTACACACTATTTATGCACATGCACACTTGCTTCATTTTACCACTCATTAGGTCACATTTTAACAATTCTGAATTTATGCATCTAGGTATAGGATGCTTTGTTCTATGATCAGGTGTTCGATAAGACCGTATGCATTACAAGAAGTTAGAGTTTCTCTATACCTAATTCTGGTATTCTTATTTACTTTCATTCATGTCGTTATCCTTTTGATTCCCCGTATATCGGACTCATTGATCATTCCATTCATTTGTGAAAATCACCTAGAGGGGGGTGAATAGGTGATAATACTAATCTAATGAACTTAATGCGCGAATTTTAAAACTAATTGCAATTAACAAATATAAACACTCAAACAAGCCAAGCAAAAAATTATGAATGAACAATATGAATTGATGCAAGGCACAATATAGAGAGAGTAAAAGCCAGGGATCAAGCGCAAACAATAAGATATGTTTCGAGGTTCGAGCACCCAGCTCTACATCCCCGCCTTCACACAGAAGGATTTCAACTCCACTAGCTTGTCCACAAAGGACTCCACAAAGGAAACTCCACCGAGGATCTGGGGCAATAACAATTACAAGGAGTACCCATCTCCTCTCTTTACAAACACAACCTCCTCCTTGAGGCACAACACCAAGCCAACAAACAATCACCTCACAACTTGAGGGATTAGCACAAAGCTTACACAAGGATCACCTCACATCTTGAGGGATACTACCCACTTGCACAACCTCATCAACACAATGAGGGTAAGGCACAAAGCCAAGCAAAGATTGGGTTTATAACTTGGTGATCAAAAGATCACAAACAATCTCTTTTCCCACACAAAGATCCTATAGAATAAGATAGTAGATGTAGCTCAAGTGTGGAGAAAACCAAAGGAATGGAAATCAAAAACTCAAAGAAAATCCTTGGGAAAAACTAGAAACCAAGATAAAGAAGTTGAATCAAACACTTTTCCCAAAAACCATTTTCTTTGATTTTCAAACCCTAGCAAAAACACCAATAGATTGTTCAATTTAAAACCCAAAAACTTCTTTGATTGTTGTGAAAACACTAGAGAGTCAGAAAAAATTAGCACAAAAAATCTTAGAGAAAACTCTTTCTAATGGGGTATTTATAGCCCATTTACAAAACTAGCCGTTGGCAGCAGATCCTGCCAAAAATGAACCAACGGTTCGACCGGTCAGTCGACCGTCAACGGTCACATTTGACTGCTGACAGCTACCGGTCGATCGGGAGCGGTCGACTGTCCCCTAGAACCAGAGAGCAACGACTCTCTGGCCGGTCAACCGCTCGGGTCGACCGGAAACAAACAGAGAGCAACCTGCTCTCAGTCGGTCGACCGTGCGGTCGACCGGCTTATGGGGCAGCCAGCGTGCACGTATCCGTGCACGTCGGTCGACCGCTACGGTCGACCGGCTACTTGGTACGTCAACCGTCCGGTCGACCGACCTAGCCTAGCAGCAGCAGTTCCGGTCAGAAAAACATGTAATTTTTAATCCCAAAAATTCTCATAAATCTTCTAAAATTACAAAAATAGTTTTATCATTTTATTGTGAAATATAGACTTGTGATAAAAATTTCATCACAAATAACAAACATTTTGAAACATTTTGTGTCTTATCATTTTTACCAAAAATCAAAAATTGTATTTTCTAAAACTTGAATTTAGAATTGAAAATACACTTTGTCCAAACTCATCCAAATACAAAAACATGGTATTAAACAACATTTAGGCATGATGTATATAGATATAATCCTATATACATGAAACACACACACACACACACACACAACACATATATATATATATATATATATATATATATATATATATAATATATATATATCCATGTTTTTGACTTTAATTCCAAAATATGTTTTGTTAAAAATCTCAAAACATAAAACACATGAATAAGTAAGTCAAAACTAAGTTGTATAAGAAGTTAAGCATGCATGTATATAGAAACAAATCTAATATACATTAAACCATGTAAACTTGTTTTGATCTATCTATTCATGTAACCAAGATCGGTTAAACCAAAAACGGAAAAACCGAAAACTAATATTCAAAACATGAAACATGTGTGTTGTGAACTTGAGCATATCATACTATTCTAATCTTTACAATATGGATCTAAACACAACTAAATTATGGTACCGATGTCTTCTTGTAGAGCGCCGTCTCCAAGCCGACTCGATTCAAAACTCCTTGATCCACTGAGCAAGTGCTATTAATGATCTTTGACGCTCGGGCTCTTGAATCACTATGTGAAAGCTTGCAAACCATCTTTGATGAAGCTAATCACCTACTAACATCTTGATTAATTATCTGAAACTAAAATCACAAGATTATTAGTACACATAACTACATGAGTTAATCATCATTAAAACTAGAGTGGAGGGCCTTTGGGCCAACAATTTGTCCACGTTTTATCATGTGTGGACATTTATATGTGTTATTGCAGTGAACGTAATTTATCATAACAGATTTATATAGCTTGTCCAGGTTACTTAAGCCTTAGCGCTATACATAGGGTATTCTCATTGTGTATATGGGTCACCGACTCTCATTCATCTCCGCACCAGTGTATTTTGGGAAGCGGAGCGTGACAGAGTTTATGTGTTCAATTCTTTAAAAGTTTCATGTTAATTGATCATGGCTCATTATCATAAATCACAATCAGTATTTACAATACTTTCATTCATTTTCAATCAAGATTTATAAACTAATTGTTATGATAGTCCCGGTTCAATAACTTGTACTTACTGGTTAGTAGATTACTGTCGATTCCTTAATATAGGTAGTTAGACCGAGTCCCTGAACAACTCCCCCTAACATTTTACAATTTAATTAGCATGATTCATGTTTAAATATCAAGGTAATATAATCGATTAGTCCAACTAATCATCTTCTTAAGGATTTGAGTCAAGATGTAGATTTTTCCTCCGGCAACGATCACCTTTCGTTACCGGGAGTTGTTTGCGCTCACATTCACACACCGGAGTGTCCTATGATGGGTGTATATACATAGCTCTCGTCTTCATGATCATGCGAATCAGACTCTGAATGAGTAAGATACGGTCCAAAAATCAAACCACATTGACCCACATGCGCCCTCGCCCGTGCACCTATGCCCGCGACCCTTGCCGGTCTGGCCTGCTGTCGCCTGCTGCTGGCTGTACCACCAAAAGGAGGTTGAAAGTGCACCTAGAGGGGGTGAATATGTGCACTAGCTAATTTAGGGCAAATGATGCGGAATTAAAAGCTTAATTGCATACACACAACGTGTAACCAAGAATGAGTCTGAATTCCCCGTGAAGGGCTCTAGAGCTAATCCTTTAGATTCCTCTAGACTAAAACTTGAGGTGCTTTAATAAGCTCTTTTAGTTGAATACAAGTGTAGCACACACAAACTATATCTAGCATGTATATAATAAGAGCAAGTAATAAGCAATGCAAGATATATAGTGAGAGTTGAGAGATAGTGGATCAAACGCAAAACACCAAGATATATTTCAAGCTTCGAGCCACTGCTCTACATCCCTACCTTCATACAGAAGGATTTCACTATGTCCACAGAGGACTTTCTAAAAAGGGACCTCCACCAAGGAATTACAACTCAATACTTGGAGTACACGACTCCTCTCTCAAACACAATCACCTCTACACAAGAGGAAAGGCACAAAGCTAAAGTAAAGAAAGATTATAACTTGATGATCCAATGATCACAAACAACTCTTGGTGATCTCAAAAGATCACAAACAATTTTTTCACAAAAAAGATCTTAAAGATAGGATTAGAATTGATTGGTTTAAGTATGCGAGAAATCAAAGTGTTCGAAATAAAACCACAAAGAAAATACTTAGGAAAAACTTCTTGATGGATATATAAAATGAAGAACAAAACAAATTCCCAAATTTAGATTTTCTTTGATTTTTCAAAAACTTTAAAAACAAATAAAAATAGAAAATTTTGGCACAAAAACTCTTTTGAAAACTTTGTTAAAACACCTAAGAAGGTGAGAAAAAGTGCACTTCAAAATCTTGGTGAAAACAACCCCGAAAGACCCATTTTTATAGGGGTCTGAAAATATAGCCGTTGGGGTCCAGAACAGGTCAGAAATGACAGGTTGGTCGACCGCCCGGTCGACCGCAAACGATCGAATTTCTGACCGTTGGGGTTGTCGGTCGACCGGTTGGTCGACCACCCCAAGGTAAACTGCCTGTCGGTCGACCGCGGCCAGAACCATAGAGCTGGTCTCTCTGGTCAGTCGACCGCACGTCGACCGGGGCCAGATCCAGAGAGCAGACTCTCTGGATCGATCGACCATACAGTCGACGGCCCAATGGCCAAATCCTTTGTGCACGTCCTGTGCACATTGGTCGACTGACCGGTCAACCGAGCTCTGGTCCGGTCGACTAGTCGGTCGACCGCCAGTGGGCTCAGCTGGGTTTTAGTGTTTGAAAACTTGGTCTTTTAAATATCCATAAAATCTCATAAAACTATATAAAATCCACAATATAAGTTTTTATAAATATTTGAAGAACAAATATGTGTAACTAAAATTCAACACATATTTAAAACAATTTGAACTATTTTTATGATATAGAAATTTAGTTTTAAACCAAAATCGGTAGTTTCCAAAATCAAGTTCTAAATGAAAATCCGATTTTTTTCAAACTTGTATAAATACAAAAACATGATATATAAACACTTAATGAAGTATATTATGTATGGATAGAATCCAATACACATATAAAAGATATATCTATGTTTTTAACATTAAATCCAAAACTAAGTTTTGCTAAAAAACAAACTTGAAATCATGAACTAGATATACATCAAAGTAAGTTTTTAAATATTATGAGCCAAACAATGTATATGGATGAATCCACCATACATATAAACCATGTAAACTACTTTAAATGAAATCTATTCATGAAACTAAAAGATATTCTTGAAAATCCAAAACGGTTAAACCGAAATCAAAACTTTTGAACTTGTGTGTGTGTGTGAATTTGAGCATATCAACACTAGTCTATCTATGCGCAAGATCTAAACTCTAAACTAAACAAACTTAAATGCAAATCTTCCTGTAGAACTCCTTCTCTAAGTCGACTTGATCCAAACTTGATCCAAATGAGCTTGACTCTAACCGAGTGCTAGATGCGATCTTGACGCGCTGAGCTCTTGAATCATCATATGTTAGCTTCAAAACTGGTTTGAATCTTTTGTTGAAGCTAATCACCTACCAAGATCATGATCAATATCTGAAACTTATTAAACACAAGATCATTAGTAAACTAACCTTCATAAGTTAGTCATCATCAAAACTAAGGTAAAAGGCCTCTGGGCCAACAATCTCTCATTTTTTATGATGACAAAACTTATAAGGTTATATATACATTCATTAAAGATATGCTTCATAGAACCTCCCCCTTAACTTATGCATATGAATAAAACAATAAGATATACAATGTAGGCTCAAGATATCAAATAAAAACAATATATTATATATATATATATATATATATATATATATATATATAATATATATATATATATATATAATATATATATATGCATAAACACTTAATAAAACATGCATATATAATCTTAAATATCTCTCCCCCTTTTTGTCACTCATCAACAAATGGGTAAAGACAAACAAGCAATACTAATAAACTTATTTTAAAGAAAAAATGATATCAATAAAAATAATCAATTGCAAGAAATAACTTTTTTATCAATTGAAAATTAAATATTCTTTTTACCATTGAAAAGAAACAATCTTTTTATGAATTGATACCAACAAAAGGACATGATATCAATTGAAAGAAAAAATCAATAATGTTTTTTAGGTAAACACTAAAACCATTTTACAATAAAGATACCAAATTGAGAATACTACCAATTTAAGATTATTGATACCAATATTGAAAATGTTACCATATACCAAAATAAAGTATTTTTCATCATAAAGAGTGGGAATAAAATACCAATTGAAAATAAATCAATTAAAAGATAAAACAAGATTTTTCTCCCCTTTATGAAATACCAATAAAAATGATGCATGAGCTTGTATATAATACCAATTGAAACATAATTGACATTAAGGACTAAATCAAGCTTAACAAAAAATAATTTATTCTTTAAACATGTATGTCAATGTAAAATAAGCACAATCAAAATCATATATATGTATCATAGAAATACAATGTTAATTTAGATATGATCATACATATATAGAAAACATGAGTACACAAAATAAATTTTCATTAAAAATATGTATATCTCATAACTACCTCTCTTTCATGCACATGTTTAAATAAATTTTCAATTAAGGGTATACAAGGCATGGTCACCCATCGTAGGGGTTTTCAAAAAAATATTATTTGAAAATATTTTAACATATTAAAAACTCTACCAATTGAAGAATAAGAAACTAGTTTTAAGATAATTTTGAAAACTAGTATGAAATCCTTCAAACAGAGAAAAAACATAAATGTATATCCATGAAAACATGAGAATCACACGATCATCGACACTCAAATAGCAATAAAGCACATATAGGCTCATGAAACAAAAATCATAAGTAAGCACCAAATATAGAGTGTAAGAATCATGTAATCAATAAAGTCATGAAAATAAGGCATTGAAGCTCATATGAAATTTCTTTTATTAAAGACAAGAAATCATCAAAACATCAAAAACTAAACAAGCTTCAAAATATATGTATGTTTTACCGAAACTAAAATATATATACATATCCCAAACATAAATGAGTCCATAAAAGAATATTGCATGAAGGCAAATGACTCTAGGATATAGAATATATCTATTAGTTTTAGAGAAAATAACATATACATGAAGCTAAATATAATTTTTATGAAAACATGTACAAAAATAGGGAATACAAGTCAAGATAAAAGAATCATCAAAACTAGGTTATACATGTACATCTAATGAGTATAAATGAGCAATAAGGCACAAACATATAATAATCAAATGTGGCTCACTAGTTGTATAAGTATAAATACAAGTTTTAATAAAAATTACATCTAAACATGTAATCAAAACATGAAGTATAAAATATAAACAAATATGATCATTAGGTTAAATGCACGTGTTTTAGACTAGGATATACATGGTAGTTAAACTATAGTGAGAACACAAAAAAAAGTGAATCCATATGAGCAGGGTGTATCTCAAAGACTATCTATGTATATCACATGTCTAATAAACATTGCATTTAACATAATGAATTTGAAAACCAAGACATGTAAAAATATCAATATAAAATCATGTAAAAATAAATAGGAGTAAGAGATAGTTACCAAACCGAGTGAACTAATCTCTATGTCTCCAAGTATGGTGGTCCTCCCACCAAACATCCCTTAAAAGTAATGCATCCAAAAATATGATTTTAGGCTCGGATCGCATCCACCATCAAGGCACCAACACTCTCACGTCAAGTTAGAGCCCACACCTACATCAAATAAAATAAGGGTGGCTTCTGGTACTCACACTTTCTTGGGTCCGTAGGGTTTAACACCTTTTTTAACCCAAATAAACTTATTTGCAAATTTTGAAATATTTATTCTATCATAACAAAATTTTGCAAGGTGGCCCTTATATCCACAATGTGAACAAGTGTACATATTAGCATACAAATCATGTTTGTGAGCATGATAAGCAAGTGTATGCCGCATTTTGTGTGCATGAATATGTGGAGCATGTTTTTTATGAAACATGGATTCCAATCTCTTGAGGTTCATGGCACAATAGCTCAAAGTGACACCCAAACAATCTACATTCTTCTTCAAAATATGTATATCATTTTCAATAGAAGAAGATGTGGTGCATGCAATAGAAACACAAAAAGATGAAGTTATAATAGCATGGCAAACATGTGAATCTAAATCATTTTTCAAATAGAATTTTCTAAAGAAATAGATTCTAAAATTTAGAAATTAAAACTATTTTGTTTTTCAATGAATCATTTTCTTTTAAAATAAAATCTAGTTTTGAAGATAAAACATCGTTTTTCTTCAAAACAACATCAAAATTATTTTTATTTTTTAAACTTTTATTTTCATTTAAAACAAGATCAAGTTGAACTTGAGTCCCTCTCATTTGAAATCTCAACCCTTCATATAAAACCAAATCAAGTTTAAAAAACAAATTTTTATTTTCCCTTTTCAATCAAAACTTGAAAGCAAGTTTTCACAAAATATAGATAGTTCTTCATTTAATGCATGTGTATCTAAATTATTTTCATCACATGAAGAAATAGCACTATCATCTAGTTAAGTGTCTGAAATTACCTCAAGGGAGTCATTCCCTTAGACCATGAAGCAAGCTTGGTTAGCACTAGATTCTTTCTCCAAAACATGTACCGTTTGTACCTTGGGAGAAGTCAATGTGTTCCACACTGCAAAGATAGAATCACAATGAGAAATTAAAGAAAGATCATCTTTACTAAGTGTGTGCCTAAGTGCTTGTAAGGCTTGTGCATGAGCCTCTATATGCTTGTCATTACCAAGATAAGATTTCTTGGTAGTAGAAAGATAAACATGCAATCCTAGAGTTTTAAGATATGCACTCATCTTAAACTTTCACATATCGATGTTGGAAACATCATACATGAGAGGACAAGGAAATTCATGAGTGCATAAACTATATATGTGCAAATGCAAATCCAGATTAGCAATCTAAGATCACACTCTTTGGTGGTGTAACCGAATATCAGGAGCGGAGGCTCTGATACCAATTGAAAGTGCGCCTAGAGGGGTGGATAGGTGTACTAGATAATCTAGAGCAAATGATGTGAAATTAAAGACTTAATTGCAAACACATAACGTGTAACCAAGAGTGAGTTTGAATTCCCCATGAAGGACTCTGGAGCTACTCCTCTAGATTCCTCTAAACTAAGAGTTAAGGTGCTTTAATAAGCTCTCTTGGTTGAACACAAGTGTGGGCACATACAAACTATATCTAGCATGTATATGTATGAGCAGTAATAAGCAATGCAAGATAGAGAGAGAGAGTTGAGAGATAGTGGATCAAACGCAAAACACTAAGATATGTTTCGAGCTTCGAGCCATTGCTCTACATCCCCTCCCACACATAAGGATTTCCACTATATCCACACAGGACCTTCCACAAAGGGATCTCCACCGAGAAATTATAACTCAACAGTTGGAGTACATAACTCCTCTCTCAAACATGATCACCTCTACACAAGAGGGAAGGCATAAAGCCAAAACAAAGAAAAGATTACAACTTGGTGATCTAATGATCACAAACAACTCTTGGTGATCTCAAAGGATCACAAACAATTTTCTCACAAAAAAAGATCTTAAAGATAGGATTAGAATTGATTGGCTTAAATATGTGAGAAATCAAAGTGTTTGAAAATAAAACTATAAAGAAAATACTTGGGAAAAACTTCTTGATGGATATTAAAATGAAGAACAAAACAAATTATCCAAATCTAGCTTTTCTTTGATTTTCTAAATACTTTGAAAACAAATAAAGAAATAGAATTTTGGCACAAAAACTCATTTGAAAACTTCATTAAAAACACTTGAGAAGGTGACAAAATTGCACTTCGAAATCTTGGTGAAAATAGCCCCCAAAGACCCATTTTTATAGAGGTATGAAAATATAGTCGTTGGGGTCCAGAACAGGTCAGAAATGACCTGTAGGTTGACTGCCCGGTCCACCACCAACGGTCGAATTTCCAACGTTGGGGTTATCGGTAGACCGCCCCAAGACAAACTGCCTGTCGGTCGACCGCCCGGTTAACCGAGACCAGAACCAGAGAGCTGGGCTCTCTGGTTGGTCGACCGCACGGTCGACCAGGGATAGATGCAAGGAGCAGACTCTCTAGATCGGTCGACCGTACGGTCGACCTGCCCAATGGCCAAATCCTTTGTGCACATCCTGTACACAACGGTCGACCGGTCGGTCGACCACCAGTGGGCTCAGGCTGGGTTTTAGGGTTTGAAAACTTGGTCTTTTAAATGCCCATAAAACTTCATAAAACTCTATAAATCTACAAAAATAAGTGCTTATAAATATTTGAAGAACAAATATGTGTGAGTAAGATATAACACATATTTTAAATAATTTGAACTGTTTTGTGATATGAAAATTTAGCTTTAAACCAAAATTGATATTTTCCAAATCCAAGTTCTAATTGGAAATCTGATTTTTCCAAACTTATATAAATACAAAAAACATGATATAGAAACACTTAATGAAGCATATTGTGTATGGATAGAATCCAATACACATATAAAAAATATATCTATATTTTTGACATTAAATCCAAAATTAAGTTTTGTTAAAAATAAAACTTAAAATCATGAACTAGATATACATCAAAGTAAGTTTTAAACATTATGAACCAAATAATATATATGGATGAATCCACTATATATATAAACCATGTAAAGTACTTTAGATGAAATCTATTCATGAAACCAAAAGATATATTCTTAAAAATCTGAAACGGTTAAACTGAAACCAAAACTTTTGAACTTGTGTGTGTGATCTGGAGCATATAAGCACTAGTCTATCTTTACACAAGATCTAAACTCTAAACTAAACAAATCTAGATGCAAGTCTTCTTGTAAAACTCCTTCTCCAAGTCGACTTGATCCACACTCGATCCAAATGAGCATGACTCCAACCAAGTGCTAGACATGATCTTGACGCGCGAGCTCTTGAATCATCATGTGTTAGCTCCAAAACTGGCTTTGAATTCTTTGTCGAAGCTAATCACCTACTAAGATCTTGATCAATATCTGAAACTTATTAAACACAAGATCATTAGTTAATTAACATTCATAAGTTAATCATCATCAAAACTAAGGTGAAAGGCCTCTGAGCCAACAGAGATGGGAGAGGGAGAGTGAACAAGAGAGAGTCTAAAAGTGAGAGCGAGAGAGTAAAAGGGGGAGAGAGAGTGTGTAGGGGTGAAGAATGGGAAATTTTCACCTCATTTTATCCATTTATACTTCCATGAGAATTTCTCTCATAATACCACCCTATAAACACACACATTCCCACCATCACCCAAACTCCTCTTAGCCAACTCGTCCCTCCACTAAGAATAAGGTTATCAATTACCCCCTCTTGTTTTCAAAATTTATCTTTTCCCATACTATATGTGTATATGATGTGTATGTGTATATATATATATTTTTAAACCTATAGATGTCTCACTTGATTGTTCATTTCAATTTTTCATTAATCCTATCAAAATTGTATTCTCACACAAGTAATCGAGTTAATTATCATAAATTATTCAAAAATAAAAAATTAAAACATTAAATCATGATTATTAGATCGAGCGTTACAGTCTAGCCTTAAATCTGAAACTTTTCTACCTAATCTTTTGCCTCATTATCAAAGTGCATGCTTTTATAGTACAAATCTAGTAAATGTTTAGGTTATAAAAATATGAGAAATTTATAGAAATATTCCACATATTATTTGATAAGGAACATTAATAACCCCCAAACTATATTATTAGTAGAAGCATCCTTTCACACAACAGTTAGAGTCAAGACTTTTTTATATTTCCTATTTTGCCCCTCATTTTTTCTCTTTCTATCATTGTTCCTCCCACCCTCTCTCTGTTCCCTTTGTATGTCTCTTCTCCTCTCCCTCTTCCTTCTTTCGCTATATTTCCACGTCTCTTACTTCATCTTCCTCTCCCTTCAATATAGAAGTGGTAGAAAGCTGCAGCAGTCGTAATCAACACAAATTACAATAATAGCAATTACAGCAATAGCAGTAGCTTGGAGTGGGTTTCTTTAGGTTTATGTAAGGATTTGAGTACTGGAGAGAAAGATCGGGTTTGAAATTAAAGGGAAAACAAAGATTTTGGACTGGATATTGATTGGAAGGGGAAAAGAGGTATTAGTTTTGATTTTTCAGATGAGTACTTAAATAGGGAGAGGGAGGGGGAGAGAGTTTAGTTCAGAGGAGATTGAGTTAATATAAAAGATGAGTTGAGAAGAGAAGCGAGGAAAAGTGAGGGAGAGAAGAGGAAGATGAGGAGAACATAGAGAGAGTAGTGGGAGGAGTAGAGAGGGAAAAGAAAAAAAAATGGTCTAAGTTTGATTTAAATGATGTGTAATACTCTTGTTGTGTAATACCTAAAATAAAATAAGAATTAATTAATAAAAAAGTGTGTGTGTTTAACTTGTTTATGCTTAGACTCAAACTCATGTTTCCCTACACCAAATCCTTATATCTAAACCATAATGTCACATTAGCATGTGATTATGAAGGTAATCTAATTATTTAAACAAAGTTAAATCAAATTCAAATTTCAAATTTCAAATTTCAACTAAAAGATCTTATGGGATCCTTGTTGATCTTTATCTTATCAGTCAGATTTTTCTGTTAAAACCTACGTGCAAAAAATCCTAATCTAAAGATCTTATCATATTATATTAACGTAATCTCTCTCCTCCTGCCTCTTAAAGGAAAGAAAAGAACGATGGAAAGAAAGTACACAGATTTCCTCACATAATGTGGAAACCAACGTGATTGGGGAACAAGCTTGAGCGTGGAGACTGAGGAGCAGGCTCAAGTAAGCAGCTAATAACTATACCGTTAATTCATTTATGAATTCCCATATAGAATCTCATCTAATTAATAGCAGGATTTTGTTAGGAAATTTTGAAATATCATGCAACAAAATAATAATAATAATAATAATAATATTATTATTATTATTATTATTATTAATAATCTCTTTTTATGAAATCATAATCTCAACCATGATCTAGATAAAGTAAATGATATGAATTTAGGATTTTTAGGTACCAAGCTTAAATCCTTGTTTAACTGAAACTTTAATCTCATTCAAGGTTTAGATGAAATAAATTATATGGATTATAAATTGTTGAATTATCACATAAACCCTCATGATCTAGATAAGATAATTTATTTGAATTAAATTTATTGAGATAGCACCCTCATGATTTAGGGAAAAAAAAAAGAAGTTGTTTAAACTAAAATTTTATTTAGATTAATATACCATGTTGGATTTTTCCCTTCCATGAACCTATTTTTTTTATTTGCCAAGAATCTCACCATTAATTTAAATAAAATATAGGGTAATATATCATACACTAATTAGATTATAGAAAATTATTAAATATAAAATTTCTAGAATATTTAAAAAAAGAAATTTGTATGAATTAAAAATTTTTCATATTTAGAGTTTTCCTTTCATAAAATTAGAACCTCACCCAATGCCCTAAATAAAATACATGGGGTAATATACTAATGCACTAATTAGATATTTTTAAAATTTTTAACAAATCTGCAGAATATTGTAAAACAAAAAAAATTGACTGCTTTCGGTCAAAGACCGAGAACAGCCTGTGCTGCACAGACCCTTGTGGGTCTGTGCACCTGGGCCTATAGACCCGCACCCGGGGGGGGGGGGGGGCGGGGGGCAGGCCAATGGCCTAGGCCGCCACTGGCCCAGGCCAAGGGGGAAAAATTGGGCAAGCCCTTGGGCTTGGCCTTATTGGACTAGGCCAGATAGAAAACAGAAAAAAAAAAAAGAGAATATATTCTGAAGGCTCATATCCAGCCCAACCCAATTATTATGGTTCTAACTTGTTTAAACCCGACCCGAATACAAACAGACCCGTTAACTTGTTGAAAAATAATTAAATTGACTAGATAAAAATTCTAAAAAATGAATATAAAATTAGAAATAAAAATTTAGATGGCCCCTCTACAGAAAAATTTTGGAAGTATTTATATGTCCTATAGGACTAAATTACTTCATTCTAACTTGAAACCCGTTATTTCAACATTTCGACCCGTTAAGAAATTTTCATGTTTTTGGCCATTTAACCCAACGAAAAATCAGGAAATAAAATCTAAATAATTCTATAAACTCAATAAATCATCATACAACATTGTTTTAAGATCTGGACCATTCGTATTAAATTTAAAACAGTGAATAACATCAAATAGGATATCTTATGTAAATTTGATAAATTTCTAATTCGAATGTATTTAATGTAGATTTCTTCAATTTGGTATTTGGACGCATGATAAGCCCAAGTGAGTGTTCTTTTACTCACTTTAAAATTATTATTATTTTTGTTTATTATGAAATGCTTATTTATTTCTATTATTAAATGGTAAATTAGTAAATTGAATATTGAATTTTCTAGTATTTAGAAAATTGTTTAAAATTGTAAGATGGTGAGATCTTGGTATAATCCAAAATCACCAAATGCCATTGTACTGTGGCCCAAAGGCCCATCACTCTAGTTTTGATGATGATTAACTCATGTAGTTATAGTACTAATGATCTTGTGTTCATATAGTTTCGGATTTACTATCAAGATTGTAATAGGTGTTTAGCTTCAACAAAGAAGTTGAAAGCTAACACATATAGATTCAAGAGCTCGCACGTCAAGATCTCATCTAGCACTTTGTTAGAGTCAAGCTCTTTGGATCGTGTTTGGATCGAGTCGACTTGGAGAAGGAGTTCTACAAGAAGACTTCAGTTTGTTTACTTTGAGTTTGTGTTTAGATCTTGTGTAAAAATAGATAGTGTTGATATGCTCAAGTTCACACACACACAAAAGTTCAATAAGGTTAGTTTTGGATTTCAAGTTCATATATATATGGTTTTTCATGAATAGATAGAATCAAAACCAGTTTACATGGTTTAATGTATATTTGATTTATCTATATACGTATATACTTCATATATTTAGAAAAACTTATTTTGATGTTCTATTGCATGTGTTTAGAGTTTTGGTATTAATAAAACCTATTTTGGATTTCATGTCAAAAACATAGATATATCTCTTACATGTGTATTGGATTCTATTCATACATAATATGCTTCAAATGCGTTTAAATATCATGTTTTTATATTTATACAAGTTTTGGAGAAAACAGATTTTCAGTTAAAAATTCAAGTTTTGGAAAATACGATTTTGTTTAAGGTCAAATATTTTATATCATAAAAATAGTTCAAATAGATTGTAATATGTGTTGATTTTTGGTCACACATATTTGTTCTTCAAATATCTAACAAGAACTGATTTTTATGAAATTTATGAGTATTTATGAGATTTTATTAGAGATTAATTGACCAAGTTTTAGTTCTGAAATCCCTGCCAGATCTGCTGGCAGTCGATCGGATGTCGACCGATGTGCATGAGGACGTGTGCATGACCTGCCTACAAGGCCGGTAGATTAGACGGTCGACCGACTGTAACTACCCATGTCTCGGGTAGCGCGGTCGACCGAGCGGTCAACTGACAGGCTTTGTGCCTTGTGGACAGTCGACCGAGCAGTTGACCGGTAGTGCCTAACGGTCAAAAATTTTGATCGTTGGCTGGTCGACCAGAAGGTCATTTCTGACCTTTCAAGCTGCCAACGGCTATATTTTTTCCAACCCTATATAAAAGGGTTTTGGGGGTTGTTTTGTACAAGAATTAATGAGAGCTTTTCTTCATATATTTTCAGTGTTTAGCAGCAAGATTACAAGAGTTTTTGTATCAAAAAGATTTATTTTTATTTTATTTTCAAGGGTTGAAAAAATCAAAGAAAAATAGAGTCTTTGGGAAATTGTTTTGGATCTTCATTTCTATTTCTATCTAGTATTTTTTCCAAGTATTTTTCTTTGTGATTTGTTTTTCAAACACCTTGTTTTCTCACACTTGAGCTATCATCTCTATCCTATCTATAGGATCTTGTTTTTGTGAAAAATATTATTTGTGGTCCATTGTGATCACCAAGAGTTGTTTGTGGTCTATTGTGTTCACTAAGTTGTATTCTCTTCTTTGCTTTGACTTTCTGCCTTGTCCCTCTTGTGTAGAAGTGATTGAGATAATGGTTTGACTTTGTGCCTTGTCCCTCTTGTGTAGAGGTGATTGTGGTGGAGTTTGGTCTTGTGCTTTTATCCCTCTTGTGTAGAGGTGATTGTTGTTTTAGCTTAGTGCATTGCATCTTGAGTAGAGATGGTTGTGGTAGAGAGAGGAGTTGTGTACTCCTAAGTTTGTAATTGCAAATTCCTCGGTGGAGGTTCCCTTTGTGGGAGGTCCCATGTGAACGTAGTGAAAACCTTCTGTGTGAAGGCGGGGACGTAGAGCAGTGGCTTGAACCTTGAAACATATCTTAATGTTTGTGTTTGATCCACTATCTCTAAACTATGTCTCTTTTATATCTTGCATTGCTTTATATTGTTCACATCACTTACATGTTTGGTATTGTTTGTGTGCCCATACTTGTGTTGAACCAAGAGAGCTTCATATAGTACCTCAACTCTTATTTAGAGGAATGAAGAGGAGATAGTCCAGAACTCTTCACAGAAAATTCGACTACACTCTTTAGTTACACATAGGGCCTGATTGGTTAAGCGTGAAAGTGAGAAAGTGAGGAAGTAGTAATAGTTCTTTTTGGAACTTGAGAATTAGTTAATAAGTTTTCCGGTGTTTGGATGTTGTTGGGAAGTGTGGTTTGAAAAATGTTATGTCTTTTCTGGTATTTGGATGGTAATATGGAAGTGAAAGTGAAAAAGTTGAGCAAAAAGTTGACCGCAAAATAATATTAAAATAAAAATTAATTAAGAAAAATAAAAAATGGACTATAATTAGAATGCAAATGAGATTTACATGATAAAAAATTATCTATTTTTTGCTACAGCTTATTACAAATGAGATTTATATGACCACAAAATTAACTGTAGCACTCTAGAAGTGAGGAAATGGTTGTGTAAAAGAGAAAAGAGAAAAGGAAAAGGGGTTTTCTTATTTTTCTTTTCCGGTGTTTGGATAGATATGAAAGTGAGCAATTATGCTTCCCCATTTCCTTACTTTTGCCCACTTTCTTACAACCAAACACACCCATAGTGTGCTGTAATTAATGTTTAATTCTGCATCATTTGTCATTAGATTAGCTAATACACTTATTCACTCCCCTCTAGGTATATTTTCAATTGGTATCATAGCCTACGCTCTTGATATTAGGTTTAATCACCTAGAAGTGAGATCTTAGATTGCTAATCTAGATTTACATTTGCATACATATAGTTTATACACTCATGGATCACCTTGCGCCTCCCATTTTTGATGTTTCTAACGTCGATATATGGAAGCTTAGGATGAGTACTTATTTAAAACCTTAGGTTTGGATGTCTATCTCGCCACTACCAAGAAAATCTATCTTGGTAGTGCCAAGTACATTAAGACTAATGCACAAGCCCTAGATGCATTAAAACATTCTCTTAGTAAAGAATATTTATCTATGATTTCTCATTGTGATTCCTCTTTTGCAGTGTGGAATACATTGACCTCTCCCAAGCTTCAAACGACAAACTATGTGGAGAAAGAATCTAGTGAAGATGAGTCCAACCAAGCTTGTTACATGGTCCATGGAAATGATTCCCTTGAGGTACATTCAGATACTCAACTTGATGATAGTGCTAGTTCTTCAGGTGATGATAACGTGGATGCAGATGTCTTAAATGAAGAACTATCTATATTTTGTGAAGACTTGCTTTCAAAGCACAAAGTTTTGAAAATAAATTTTAAATTAAAAGAAGAAAAGAAGAATTTATTTTCAAAACTTAATATGGCTTTGTAAGAGAGGGTTGAGATTTCAAGTGAAAGGGACTCATCGAAATTCTAACTTGTCCTTGCCTTAAAGGAAAATAAAATTTTGAAAAATAAAAATGATTGTGATGATGTTTTGAAGAAAAATGAGGTTTTGTCTTCAAAACTTGAAATTATTTTCAAAGAGAACAATTCTTTGAAAAATAAAATTGCTTTGATTTCAAAAGAATTGGAACTTGTTTCAAAATAAATACTTCTTTGAAAAATAATTTTGATGCCCATGTTTGTCATGTTCCTGTTGCCTCTTCTTCCATTGATAAATGTGTTGTTTGATCCACATCTTCTTCAATTATTGAAAATGATATATGTTTGTTGAAGAAGAGTGTAGATTGTTTGGGCTCCACTTTGAGCCAATGTTCCATGAACCATACACGAATGGAATCCATGTTTCGCAAAAAACATGATCCTCATATGCAAGCACACAAATCACAGTATACACATGCTTCTCATCTTCATACACATGACACTATGTATGCTCATTTGTATACTTGTACACATTGTGGACGTACGGGCCACCTTGCAAAGTTTTATTATGATAGAATACATAATTTGAATTTTGCAAATAAATTTGTTTGGGTTAGGAAAGTTGCTAACCCCCATGGACCCAAGAAAGTATGGGTACCAAAATCTACCCTTATTGTATTTGATGTAAGTGTGGGCTCTCATATGACGTGAGAGGTATTAGTGCCTTGATGGTGGATGCGCTTGAGCTTGATGGACACTACATTGGATGCATCACCTTCAAGGATGTTTGGTGGAAAGACCACCATGGTTTGGAGACCTAGAGATTAGCCCTATTGGTTTTGGTAACTATCTCTACTCCTTGTTTTAAGTTTACATGCTTTCATTGATTTTAGCATGTTATGTTTTAATGCTCATTATGTTACATGCAATGTAAATTAGACTTGAAATATACATAAATAGAATTGGAGATACACCCATGTTTATATGGACTATTAATTTTTGTTCTCACTATAGTTTAGCTATTGTGTATATCCTAACTCTAAAACATGTGCATTTACTGAAATGAACATGTTTGTTTATGATTTTGCGTTTCACGTTTTTTGTTACATGTTTTGATAAAACTTTTATTAAAATTTGTGTTTATACTTGTACAACTAATGAGCCACGTTTGTTTATCCTATGTTTACGCTTTATTGCTCATTTGTACCCATTGGATGTACTTATATAACCTAGTTTTGATGATTCTTGCATCTTTACTTGTTTTCCCTTTTTTGTACACGTTTTCATAAAAATGTATTTATCTTCATGTATATGTTAATTTTGTCTAAAACTATTAGATATACATGTCTATCCTAGAGTCACTTGCTTTTCATATAAATCTTTACTATAGACTCGGTTATATTTGGGATATGTATGTACACTTTTAGTTTCAACAAAACATACATATATACCTTGAAGCGTATTTAGTTTTGATGATTTCTTATTTATATGAGCTTTATTGCCTATCTCCATGATTATACTTATTACATAATTTTTATACTCTATGTTTAGTGTTTACTCATGACTTTATTTTCATGAGCTTTATATGTGTTTTATAGACCTTGAGTATCAATTATTTGTGATTTTTATGTTTTCATGGGATACTTATTGTTTTATTCCTTACTTGAAGAATTTCATACTAGTTTTCAAAAATTATCTTTAAACTGGTTTTTATTCTTCAATTGGTAGAGTTTTCAAACTATGCTAAAATATTTTCAAATCATAATTTTTTGAAAACCCCTACCATCTAAGGGCGGATGGTTGGGCGACCATGTCTTGTATACCCTTATTGAATATCTTTTAAACTTGTGCATGAATAGGATGGTAGATATGAGTTATACACATGATTTTCATGTTATTTCATTTTTGTATACTCATATTTGTTTTCTTATATATGTATGCTTCAAATTTCAATTAGTATCAATTTCAATTGGTATTTCCATTTCATATATACATATATATGATTTGATTGTACTTGTTTTATAATTCTTTACATTTTTAAAAGTACTAATTATGTTTATGCTAAGCTTGTCTTAATTTTAAATGTTAATTGGTATCTTAATAAGCTTATGCATTGTTTTCAATTGGTAATCATTTCAATTGGTTTTTCAATTGATAATCATTTCAATTGGTATTTTAATTGGTATCTTTTTTTTTATCAAAATGAACTTCATATTTTACCCTTCAATTGGTACCAAAAATTTACAATATTTCACTTTCAATTGGTATCAAAATCTACTATTGGTATCATTAAAGTTTTTTTCAAGTAGTACCAACTTTTGTTTTGTCAAATGCAATTTGATTTCAATTGGGATAAAATTTATTTTGTTGATTTCTAAAACTTTAAAAAAAAAAATTAAAAGTGGTTTCAAAATGTGTTGATATGTATTGCCTATATGCAAGGGGAGCTTAATATCTCCTCTATATATAGATTCATGTTGAGTGTATCTCACATTGAGGAGCTTGACCTCTCTTCTTTACGTGATACACGTGTGTAGGGGAGCTTAACATCTCTGTTTATACATTGTATATTATACTTTATGTGGGTTAGGGTCTAATCATCCCTTCTTCATGTATTGCATGTATGCAGGGGGAGCAGAATTGTCCCTTTGTTGATGAATTAACAAAAAGGGGGAGAAGAATTTTGAGAGTCTATATATACATGTTTATATCCTTATTTATGCATATATGTTTTTGTTTAGTTATGCATTTCATTGAATATCTATTTGTTTATTGCTATGCATGAGTTATAGAGGAGGTTCTATGAAGCTTATTTTTAATCCATGCATATATAACTCCATGAGTTTTATCATCATCAAAAAGGGGAGATTGTTGACCCAAAGGCCCATCACTCTAGTTTTGATGATGATTAACTAATGTAGTTATAGTACTAATGATCTTGTGTTTTTATAGTTTCAGATTTACTATCAAGATTGTAGAAGGTGTTTAGCTTCAACAAAGGAGTTGGGAGCTAACACATGTAGATTCAAGAGCTTGCGCGTCAAGACCACATCTAGCACTCGGTTAGAGCCAAGCTCTTTGGATTGTGTTTGAATCGAGTCAACTTGGAGAAGAGTTTTATAAGAAAACTTCAGTTTGTTTAGTTTGAATTTGTGTTTAGATCTTGTATAAAAATAGATAGTGTTGATATGCTCAAGTCCACACACATACACAAGTTCAATAAGTTTGGTTTTGAATTTCAAGTTCACATATATATGGTTTTCATGAATAGATAGAATCAAAACAAGTTTACATGGTTTAATATATATTAGATTTCATCTATATACATATATGCTTCATATATTTAGAAAAACTTATTTTTATGTTCTATTTCATGTGTTTAGAGTTTTGATATTAACAAAACCTATTTTGGATTTCATATCAAAAATATAGATATATCTCTTACATGTGTATTGGATTCTATCCATACACAATATGCTTCAAATGTGTTTAAATATCATGTTTTTGTATTTATACAAGTTTTGAGAAAACAGATTTTCAGTTCAAAATTCAAGTTTTGAAAAATACGGTTTTTGTTTAAGGTCAAATGTTTTATATCAAAAAATAGTTCAAATAGTTTGTACTATATATTGATTTTTGGTCACACATATTTGTTCTTCAAATATCTAATAAGAACTGATTTTTGTGAAATTTATGAGTATTTATGGGATTTTATTGGAGATTAATTGACCAAGTTTCAGTTCTGAAATCCCTGCCAGATCTGCTGGCGGTCGACCGGACCGGTGGTCGATTGACCGGACCAGTTGACCGATGTGCACGAGGATGTACACATGGCCAGCCTACAAGGCCGGTCGACCGGGCGGTCAACTGACTGTAACTACCCATATCTCGGGTAGCGCCGATCGACCGGGCGGTCGACCTACAGGCTGTGTGTCTTGTGGGCGGTCGATCGGGCGGTCGACCGGCAATGCCTAACGGTCAAAAATTTGACCGTTGGCTAGTCGACCAGCTGGCCGATCGGAAGGTCATTTCTGACCTTTCAAGCTGCCAACGGCTATATTTTTCCCAGCCCTATATAAAGAGATTTTGGGGGTTATTTTCTACAAGATTTAATGAGAGCTTTTCTTTATATATTTTCAGTGTTTAGCAGTAAGATTTCATAGATTTTTGTGTCAAAAAGATTTATTTTTATTTTACTTTTAAGGGTTGGAAAAATCAAAGAAAAATAGAGTATTTGGGAAATTATTTTTGGATCTTCATTTCAATTTCTATCTAGTATTTTTTCCAAGTATTTTTCTTTGTGATTTGTTTTCAAACACCTTGTTTTCTCACACTTGAGTTATCATCTCCATCCTATCATAGGATCTTATTTTTGTGGGAAATATTGTTTGTGATCCCTTATGATCACCAAGAGTTGTTTGTGGTTTATTGTGATTACCAAGTTGTAATCTCTTCTTTGCTTTAGCTTTCTGCCTTGTCCCTCTTGTGTAGAGGTGATTGAGATTGTGGTTTGAATTTATGCCTTGTCCCTCTTGTATAGAGGTGATTGTGGTGGAATTTGGTCTTGTGCTTTTATCCCTCTTTTATAGAGGTGATTGTTGTTTTGGCTTAGTGCCTTGCCTCTTGAGTAGAGGTGGTTGTAGTAGAGAAAGGAGTTGTGTACTCCTAAGTTTATAATTTCAAATTCCTCTGTGGAGGTTCCCTTTGTGGGAGGTCCTGTGTGGACGTAGTGGAAATCTTTCTGTGTGAAGGCGGGGACGTAGAGCAGTGGGTCGAACCTCAAAACATATCTTGGTGTTTGTGTTTGAGCCACTATCTCTAAACTCTATCTCTCTTATATCTTGCATTGATTTATATTGTTCATATCACTTACATGCTTGGTATTGTTTGTGTGCCCACACTTATGTTGAACCAAGAGAACTTCATATAGCAACTAAACTCTTATTTAGAGGAATCAAGAGGAGATAGTCCAGAGCCCTTCACAGGAAATTCAGCTACATTCTTTGGTTACACATAGTGTGTTGCAATTAGTTTTTAATTCCGCATCATTTGTTATTAGATTAGCTAATTTTGGAACTTGCTTTTGATGAAGACATTTGTGATGCTATGTCATTTGGAGCTCTATCACAAGCCAATTCAAGAGTTCTTCATGATCAATACTTCCCAAAAAGAGTTGCTTATGATATGTTTTGTAATGATAAAATAGCATGTCAAAAGCCTTGATGCACACACACATATCATAGCTTGTTAGTCGACTTATATCTCTTTATAGTCGACTTATACTAGGTATAGTCGACTTGACAAACTCCCTAGTCGACTAGACTTGTGTCCAAACTGATCCCAACTCTCTGTTTGTCCTGTTAGTCGACTTAGCAGAAAACATAGTCGACTAATGGATCTTTGTAGTCGACTTGACCCTTTCCCCTAGTCGATTAATCCCTGGCCTAGTTGACTTATAAATTAGTTGTGGTCGACTTGGCTCAGTTTCCAGAAACTTGTCACTTGAACTTATCTTGACCTAGTCGACTTATACCCAAGATTAGTCGACTATCCCAGTGAAATTTGCCTAGACTAGTCGACTAACCCATATGTCAAGTCGACTATAGGCAGTTTCTGACTGTTAGACAGTTTCTATATTCTGGTATTTTCTGCAACGTTATCCAACGTTTGAATGTTCAAAATGGTCCTAATAACTACCCTAACTAACCCTAGGGTGCATCTATAAATAGGGTTGTTAATCTTAGGCAAAAATACCAATCCAAATCTTCAGTTTTCTGACCAAAAATCCTAAAAATATTCTGGTTTCCTGAAAACTGTTCCCACTTCCAGTTCTTCACCAATT
This sequence comes from Agave tequilana, assembly GCA_038442645.1. NCBI lineage: Eukaryota > Viridiplantae > Streptophyta > Magnoliopsida > Asparagales > Asparagaceae > Agave > Agave tequilana. Next base: position 77,272 of record JAVJIF010013299.1, on the reverse strand, counting down.
CTTACTCTGTTGTGAAGATCTCTGAAAGTTCATCCTATACTAGCCCTTGTCCACGATCACATACTGTACCAAGGCTTATAGGAAAGGTTGTATTTACTCAAAAGAATCATTGTACAAGAACGTCTTCTTAGTGTAGAAGAGAAGTTGTACAAGGTGGTATCTGTTCTCTTGGTTGTAAGAGAAGTTGTACACATTTAGCAAACGAGATTTGTCAAGTAGTGTGCAAGGTGTTGATTTTGGATGTACAAAGTCAAGGATAAAGGAAAATCTCAAGCGGGAGGCTTGGGGACTGGATGTAGGTCACGAGGACCGAACCAGGATAAATCACACGTATTTGCGATTATTAACTTTTTTGTGATTTATTTTTCTTTATTTGCAAGTATATTTATTTCCTTTATACTAATATTCTTGTGAGTGTTGACTTCGTATATTAGATCCACAATTGGTATCATATCGGGGCCAACATTTGGTATCAGAGTAGGTTCAACATTTGGTATCAGAGCCCTGCATACCCAGTCAACAATCTACAAGGATGGCAACGGAGTTCCCTTCGTCACAATTCAAAGAAGGACATTCTACACAACGTCCACCGCTATTTGACGGATTCAACTACAACTATTGGAAGTGTAGAATGAAGATCTACTTGCAATCGCTCAACTACAAACTTTGGAACATCGTAGAAGCACCGTACACCAAACCGGCTACTCACTACAACGCTTGGAGTGATGATCAAAAGAGGAATGCGAACCTTGACGCCAAAGCGATGAATGCCTTATTCTGTGCCTTAACCAAAGAAGAGTTCAACCGTGTGTCAACAGCCACTTCTGCAAATCAAATATGGCATACTCTTCAGGTAACACACGACGGCACAAATAAAGTTAAAGAATCTAAGATTTCTGTTCTTGTCCACAGGTTTGAATTATTCAAAATGGAGGAGAATGAAACCATCTCAGAAATGGTTACAAGATCCACCGACATTACCAATTTCTTAGCATCCCTTGGAAAGGAATACACCTAAGTCGAAAAAGTTCGCAAGATCCTTCGTGCACTCACATCAGAATGGGAGAAAAAGACAACCGCAATCGAAGAAGCGAATGATCTCTCAACAATATCGTTAGAAAACCTTATTGGTAATCTAATGGCATATGAAGTGCAACTTGAAGAAAGAAAGAAGGATGAATAATAACCTCGCTCAAAGAAGAAAGAACTTGCCTTCCATGCATCCTCAGACACGGACAATTCAGATGACGATGAAGAGGAAATGACAATGCTTTCAAGAAAATTTAGAAGATTCTTGAAGTAAGGTAAATTCAAATGTTTTAATTGCAATAAAACAGGTCATATGAAGAAGGATTGTCCTTTGCTCAAAAATAAAGGTAAATTCAAGAGCAAAAAGTTCAGAAAGAAGAAAGACTACCAAGTATCATGGGAAAACAGTGATTCCTCTTCCTCTGACGAAGAAGAAACCACTGAATATGCCAACATCTGTTACATGGCACTGAAGAAGATGAGGTACAATATACTGAACTTTTAGATGCATTCCATGAATTATTCAATGATCTAAAGAATGAAAAAATGAAAAATAAAGTTTTATCAAAGGAAAATGAAAAACTTTTCAAAGAAAATTCATGTTATGTTTCACAAGTTTCTTCTATAAATTCTCAAAAAGATGATTTTGAAAAAGTAATATCATCATTCAAAAAGGATAATGAGAAATTTATAAAAGAAAATATTTTGCTGAAAAGGAAACTGTGTTTTTAAATGAAAGGATTTCTGTATTAGATAAAGACATGTTAGTTTTCAAAATGAAATATGAAGAGATTTTGAAAAATGTGACTAAGTTTAATCAAGGAAAAGAAAAATTGAATGATTTGTTATCATATCAAAAGATGTCACATAATCATTATGATCTTGGATTTTTTAAAAAATCTTCATATGTTAGTAATTCATATAATTCTTTTGTGAAAAGAAAATCTGATATTATTTCAAAAAGAATTAAGAATAAGTTTATATGGATTCCTAAAAATTTAAGCATTTTTGATAAAAATACTTATATTGCATCATACATGCATGATATATGTAATTCATACAATTATGTGTATACTAACAGGTGGAAACCAAATTCAAATTGGGTTTGGTCTCCTAAAGGTTAATGCTTTACTCTTATGATTGGTATCTAACGTTTATCTTTCAGGTACTATATAAGAAGTTGATGAGAACAATACTTCATATATATATACATTTTATGATATATTTATTGCAGGAGGAGAACAAAGCATTTCTATATCTGTTATAACCCATTTTCTGCAGGGGGAGAAAATATAACTTATTTTCTGCAGGGGGAGCATTTGTGCACACAAAGTGTCATCATCAAAAAGGGGGAGAATGTTGGAACTTGCTTTTGATGAAGACATTTGTGATGCTATGTCATTTGGAGCTCTATCACAAGCCAATTCAAGAGTTCTTCATGATCAATACTTCCCAAAGAGAGTTGCTTATGATATGTTTTGTAATGATTAAATAGCATGTCAAAAGCCTTGATGCACACACACATATCATAGCTTGTTAGTCGACTTATATCTCTTTATAGTCAACTTATACTAGGTATAGTCGACTTGACCAACTCCCTAGTCGACTAGCCTTGTGTCCAAACTGATCCCAACTCTCTGTTTGTCCTGTTAGTCGACTTAACAAAAAACATAGTCGACTAATAGACCTTTGTAGTTGACTTGACCCTTTCCCCTAGTCGACTAATCCCTGGCCTAGTCGACTTATAAATTAGTTGTGGTCGACTTGGTTCAGTTTCCAGAAACTTGTCACTTGAACTTATCTTAACCTAGTCGACTTATACCCAAGATTAGTCGACTAACCCAGTGAAATTTGCCTAGACTAGTCGACTAACCCATATGTCAAGTCGACTATAGGCAGTTTCTAACTGTTAGACAGTTTCTATATTCTGATATTTTCTGCAACGTTATCCAACGTTTGTGTTGGCCCAAAGGCCCATCACTCTAGTTTTGATGATGATCAACTCATGTAGTTATGTTTACTAATGATCTTGTGTTTAATTTGTGACAGATTTGTTATCAAGATCTTAGTAGGTGTGGAGCTTCAGCTAAGGATTTTAAGTCAAGTTTTGGAGCTAGCACCGGTTGATTCAAGAGCTTGTGCATCAAGATCACATCTAGTACTCAAGAGGAGTCTAGCTCTATGGATCGAGTTTGGACCAAGTCAAGAAGATGAGAAGCCTTCAAGTGAAGACTTCAAGAAGATGAAGACTTGTGTCTAGGTATAAGATTTTGTTTTTGTTTTAGATAAAATGTAAAGGATAGAGTAGTTGGTGGATTGCTCAAGTACATTTACACACACACTCTTGATAGATATGTTTTCATAAAAGATTTTTAGCTTTTAGAAAAGAATTTTTTTTACTTTGGAAAAATACTTTGGTTTTTGGAATTTCTTATATACATATCTTTTAACCAAAATCATATTTAGAGCTTAATGCCAAAAACATAGATATTTCACCATGTTTTTGTAGTGGATCATATCCATACACTCTATGCTTCAAATGAGTTTAAATATCTTGTTTTTGTATTTGGTGAAGTTTTGGAAAAACAAGTTTTAGAAAAATCAAGTTTGGAAAAATACAGTTTTGTTTTAAGCCAATATTTTCATATTACAAAAATAGTCCAATCTTTTATAACATGCCTTGATTTTGTGCAAGCATGTTTGTTTATCAAAGTATATTGATAAAACTATTTTGTAGTTTTTTAAGTATTTTATGGGATTTTATTTGAACCAAAAGACTTAGTTTTAAATTCCAGAAAAACTGTTTTCAGGCTTCAGCTAGTCGACTTACTACCTTGCTAGTCGACTAACTCTGAAGTCGGCCGACCGGCTCGGTCGACCGACATGCACGACGTGCACGCTTTGACCGGCAGTTGGCCGGTCGACCGGCACAGTCGACCGGAACTGAGAGCAGTGCTCTCTGTTCTTTTGGGTCAACCGGGCGGTCGACCGGAGGCTCCAACGGTCTGATTTTTGACCGTTGGCGGTCGACCGGGCAGTCGACCGACAGGTCTGACAGACCCCAATGGCTAGTTTTTGACAGCCTATAAATTTGGGGGTTTGGTCATTGTTTTGAGACAAGATTTTAGGAGAGCTTTGGGCTAGTTTTTCTTATCTGTTTAAAAGAGTTTTCTCCACATATTTGAGAGCAAATATTTCCAATCAAAAGGAGAGTTTATCAAGAGTGATTAAAAGTGATTCTTTGAGTTTTTCACCATCAATCTCTTTCCTTGTTTTTTCTCACAAACACTTGAGTAACCCATTGAGCTATTCATTCTATAAGAGTGTTTTGTGAGAGGATTTTAGGTGATCAAGAGTTATGATCACCAAAGTTCATCTTTGTTCCTTGAAGAGGCGGACGTGTGTGTTCGCATTATTTCGGGTCCTAGTGTGGACTCGGTTGTTTCGGGTTCGGGTGCGAACTCTTGTTTGAGGTGCGGCCTCGGCGAGCCGGTGGGCTTGCGGTGTGTACGGACTAGAGAGTCCGAGAGTTGTAGGTGTTGCGGCACCGGGTGATCCATTGGATCAATCATAGTGGAAATCCTTCTTGTGTCGAAGGCGGGGATGTAGAGCAAGTGTGCTCGAACCTTGAAACAAATCCCTTGTGTTTGCGATTGTTCACTCTCTCTCTCTCTTTGTCTCTTTTATATCTTGCATGCTATTACTTGTCTTTATTCTTACATGCTAGATATTTTTTGTGCTCATATTGATATACTTGCTTGGGTTTGTTTGCTAACACTTGTATCAACCAAGAGAGCCAACGCGGCACCTCAACCCATTCAAGGGGAATCTAGAGGAGTTTGTCCAGAGCCCTTCACGGGGAATTCGGCAACACTCTTGTGTTATACGTGGTGTTTAGTTTAAATAGTTTGTTTAGGTCATAATTGTTTTTAGCTTCCGTATCATTTGGCATTAAGTGACCATTAGATTAGCCTTCACCTATTCACCCCCCCTCTAGGTGAACCTTCAATTGGTATCAGAGCTTGGTACTCTGATTTGGGTCTAACAACCTAGAGTTAAAGATCCTCATTTTTAGGCTAATCACATTATTTGTACACACACCATGGACTTCATGTCACCACCCATGTTTGGCATTCTTAACATCCATATATGGAAGGTGAAGATGTCCTTGTACCTCAAAGCCTTAGGTATTCATGTTTATCTTGCCACCACTAATAACGCATATTGTTTAAATGGTAAGAATATTGAGGCTAATTCAAAAGCCCTACATGCTTTAAGATCTACCCTAAATGATGATTATTTATCTAGGATTGTTAATCTTGATTTGGCTTTTGTAGTTTGGAACACTTTGATCTCCCTTGACGAAAATGATCAATACTATGCGGGGAGCGACTCGGATGTTGGAAGCGACCCTTCCAATGTGTGCTACATGGTCCAAGGGGATAACCCCCTTGAGGTAACTACCGAATCCGAGGTAGATGAAAATGACATGTCATATGAAGAGCTCTCTACATTTTGTCAATTATTGCTTAATAAATATGACATGATTAAAAAGGATAATAAAAATTTGAAAAAGAAGTTGGATTGCATGCATATAGAAAATGATTCATTTAGAACTAATATTGCATGTTTAGAAAAAGAAAATAAAGATTTGAAAAATGAGAATGTTTCCTTACTTTCAAAATTGAATGATCTTTGTGAAGGAAACACTACTTTGAAAAATGAAATTGTTTTGGTGGAAAAATAAAAAGAAATTGCTTTTCAAGAAAACTCTACTTTGAAAAGAAAAATTTTTGAAAAAGAAAAAGAAAAAGAAAAAGTTTCTAAAAAGAAAAGGACTTTTGATCATGCTTTACATGCCACCACTTCTATTGATCAAAATGAAGTTAATGTTTTGAAAAAATAGGATTAATTGTTTAAGCTCAACTTTGAGCAATTGTGCATTTAATCATAAGAAATTGGAGTCCTTGTTTTCAAAGAAACAAGTTCCCCATGTTCATGCACACTCACATCATGCATTTGTTTATGTTGCACAACACGATCACAAACATTCACATAAACATACTAAGGTGTACACTTGTACACATTGTGGCCGCAAAGGCCATTTAGCAAAATTTTGTTATGACAAGTTGCATATTTTAAATTTTGCTAATAAAAATTTTTGGGTTCCTTACAAGACTAACCCCAAAGGACCCAAGAAAATATGGGTACCAAAGTCTTCACCTTTTGTATTTGATGTAGGTGAGGGCTCTCACATGACGTGAGAGATTTGGTGCCTTGGTGGTGGTTGCACGTGGACTAGATGGACATATTTTTGATGCACCGCTATCAAGAAGGTTTTGGTGGGAAAGACCACCATGCTTGGAGCCTTGGAGTTGGTAACAATCTCTAAACTCCTACTTTTTATGTTCATGCTTGTTCATTCATGATATTTTTAGCATGATCATGTTTTTATTTGTTTCATGTGCTGCATGTGGTAAAAACATGCTTAGATGTAGTTTTTATCAAAACTTGTATTATACATGTACCAATAGTGAGTTACACGTGATTTATATATGTTTGCACTCATACTCATTTGTACCCATTATATGGACATGTATAGCCTAGTTTTGATGATTCTCTCATTTATACATGCTTTGCCAAATTTTATGATTTTACTTCATGTATATGTATTTTTAATTCAAATCTAATAAATATACATGTATACCCGTGAGTCTCTTGCCTTCATGCATATACATTTGATAGACTCTTTTATGTTTGGGATATGTATGTGTATTGTTAGTTTTGGATAAATCATATATATACCATGAAGATTAGTGTTTTAATGAAAAATAATTTTTCATGTTTTTGTTTTGTTAAAAATGTGACTTATGATCTGTTTGAGCTTCAATGTCTATTTTCATGAAAATGCTATTTACATAACCTTTGAACACTCATCTTTTACTTTTCAAGATAATTTTGAGCTTTATGGACTATGAGTGCTTGAACTTTTATGTATTTAGTATGATTCATGAAATACATATGCTTTGATTTCATGTTTTTGAAGGATCTTTAACTATTTTTCAAAAATTATTTTTACTAGTTATTGTTCCTCATTTGGTAGTGTTTTTCAATGCTAAAATATTTTCAAATCTATTTTTGAAAACTCTACCCTTCATGGGAGGTTGGATGGGAGATCATGTTCATGTATGCTTTATGAGAAAAATATTTTAATCTTGAACCATGATTGGGTGGTAGTTATATGAGATATACACTTGATCTTATTGTTATTTCAATTGGTATCATTGGATTCTTTCAATTGGTATCTAAATTGAAAATTTTTGTATATACTCATATTTTGTTTTCTTATATATGTATGTATCAATGTCAATTGGTATACTTATTTCATACATATATATGATTTTCATGTGCTTAACTTACAATTGGTTCACATTTTTAAAAGCACAAAGTTTATAAAATTTTTTTGATCATAATGTTTACTATTGGTATCAATATGTTTCAACTTCATATTTGTTAAATTTCAATTGGTATCAATATGTTTTATAATAATGATTAATTTCAATTTGGTATCTTAAAATTTGTTTGTTTTACTAAAGCTCTGAGACCTTTAAAAATTTTGTTTAAGAAAAATTAAAAAAATAAAAAAAAATTTGATTGGTATTGCCTATATGCAAGGAGAGCTTAACATCTCTTCTACATATAGATTCAGTTGAGTGTATTGTGTATTGAGGAGCTTGACAATCTCTTCTTTATGTGGTACACGTGTGTAGGGGGAGCTTCACATCTCCTCTTATGCATTACATAATATATGTTATGTGAATTGGGGCTTGTCATCCCTTCTTCATGTAATGCATATGTGTAGGGAAGCTAACTTAACGTCTTCCTCTTCATGAATGTATATCGCATATAATCCTTTATTGATTTAAGTTTACCCCTTATTGATCTCTTTGTTTATGACAAAAGGGGGGAGAAAAAAATTTTGTTGATTGTGTTTTTACCCCTTTGTTGATGATTGACAAAAAGGGGGAGAAAGATTTTGGATTTATATGCATGTTTTTATGAAAAAGGATTGTTTATGCATATATGTTTTGTTTTGCAAATAGGAGAAAAAGAATTTGATTTGTTTTATGCTTGATTAGCATGTTTACTCTTACATTTGCATACATGTATTTGTGCCTCATTGCATATCTATTTGTTTATGTGTTATGCATGAGTTAAGGGGGAGCTTCCTTGAAGCTTTACTTTAATCCATGCATATATAACTTCATGAGTTTTGTCATCATCAAAAAGGGGGAGATTGTTGGCCCAAACGCCCATCACTCTAGTTTTGATGATGATCAACTCATGTAGTTATGTTTGCTAATGATCTTGTGTTTAATTTGTGACAGATTTGTTATCAAGATCTTAGTAGGTGTGGAGCTTCAGCAAAAGATTTTAAGTCAAGTTTTGGAGTTAGCACCGGTTGATTCAAGAGCTTGTGCATCAAGATCACATCTAGTACTCAAGAGGAGTCTAGCTCTATGGATCGAGTTTGGACCAAGTCAAGAAGATGAGAAGCCTTCAAGTGAAGACTTCAAGAAGATGAAGACTTGTGTCTAGGTATAAGATTTTGTTTTTGTTTTAGATAAAATGTAAAGGATAGAGTAGTTGGTGGATTGCTCAAGTACATTTACACACACACACACTCTTGATAGATATGTTTTCATAAAAGATTTTTAGCTTTTAGAAAATAATTTTTTTTACTTTGAAAAATACTTTGGTTTTTGGAATTTCTTATATACATATCTTTTAACCAAAACCATATTTAGAGCTTAATGCCAAAAACATAGATATTTCACCATGTTTGTGTAGTGGATCATATCCATACACTCTATGCTTCAAATGAGTTTAAATATCTTGTTTTTGTATTTGGTGAAGTTTTGAAAAAACAAGTTTTAGAAAAATCAAGTTTGGAAAAATACCGTTTTGTTTTAAGCCAATATTTCCATATTACAAAAATAGTCCAATCTTTTATAACATACCTTGATTTTGTGCAAGCATGTTTGTTTATCAAAGTATATTGGTAAAACTATTTTTGTAGTTTTTTAAGTATTTTATGGGATTTTATTTGAACCAAAAGACTTAGTTTTAAATTCCAGAAAAACTGTTTTCAGGCTTCAGCTAGTCGACTTACTACCTTGCTAGTCGACTAACTCTGAAGTCGGCCGACCGGCTCGGTAGACCGACGTGCACGACGTGCACGCCTTGACCTGGCAGTTGGCCGGTCGACCGGCACAGTCGACCGGAACTGAGAGCAGTGCTCTCTGTTCTTTTGGGTCGACCGGGCAGTAGACCGGAGGCTCCAACGGTCTGATTTTTTACCGTTGGCGGTCGACCGGACGGTTGACCGACAGGTCTGACAGACCCCAACGGCTAGTTTTTGACAGCCTATAAATTTGGGGGTTTGGTCATTATTTTGAGACAAGATTTTAGGAGAACTTTGGGCTAGTTTTTCTTATCTGTTTAAAAGAGTTTTCTCCACATATTTGAGAGCAAATATTTCCAATCAAAAGGAGAGTTTATCAAGAGTGATTAAAAGTGATTCTTTGAGTTTTTCACCATCAATCTCTTTCCTTGTTTTTTCTCACAAACACTTGAGCAACCCATTAAGCTATTCATTCTATAGGAGTGTTTTTGTGAGAGGATTTTAGGTGATCAAGAGTTGTGATCACCAAAGTTTATCTTTGTTCCTTGAAGAGGCAGACGTGTGTGTTCGCATTGTTTCGGGTCCTAGTGTGGACTCGGTTGTTTCGGGTTCGGGTGCGAACTCTTGTTTGAGGTGCGGCCTCGGCGAGCCGGTGGGCTTGCGGTGTGTACAGACTAGAGAGTCCGAGAGTTATAGGTGTTGCGACACCGGGTGATCCATTGGGATCGATCATAGTGGAAATCCTTCGTGTGTCGAAGGCGGGGATGTAGAGCAAGTGTGCTCGAACCTCGAAACAAATCCCTTGTGTTTGCGATTGCTCACTCTCTCTCTCTTTGTCTCTTTTATATCTTGCATGCTATTACTTGTCTTTATTCTTACATGCTAGATATTCTTTATGCTCATATTGATATACTTGCTTGGGTTTGTTTGCTAACACTTGTATCAATCAAGAGAGCCAACGCGGCACCTCAACCCATTCAAGGGGAATCTAGAGGAGTTTGTCCAGAGCCATTCACGGGGAATTCGGCAACACTCTTGTGTTATACGTGGTGTTTAGTTTAAATAGTTTGTTTAGGTCATAATTGTTTTTAGCTTCCGCATCATTTGGCATTAAGTGACCATTAGATTAGTCTTCACCTATTCACCCCCCCTCTAGGTGAACCTTCAGTTTGAATGTTCAAAATGGTCCTAATAACTACCCTAGCTAACCGTAAAGTGCATCTATAAATAGGGTTGTTAATCTTAGGCAAAAATACCAATTCAAATCTTCAGTTTTCTGACCAAAAATCCTAAAAATATTCTGGTTTCCTGAAAACTGTTCCCACTTCCAGTTCTTCACCAATTCTTACTCTGTTGTGAAGATCTCTGAAAGTTCATCCTATACTAGCCCTTGTCCACGATCACATAATGTACCAAGGCTTATAGGAAAGGTTGTATTTACTCAAAGGAATCATTGTACAAGAGCGTCTTCTTGGTGTAGAAGAGAAGTTGTACAAGGTGGTGTTTGTTCTCTTAGTTGTAAGAGAAGTTGTACACATTTGGCAAAGAGGATTTGTCAAGTGGTGTGCAAGGTGTTAATTTTGGGTGTGCAAAGTCAAAGATAAAGGAAAATCTCAAGCGGGAGGCTTGGGGACTGGATGTAGGTCACGAGGACCGAACCAGGATAAATCACACGTGTTTGCGATTGTTAACTTTTCTGTGATTTGTTTTTCTTTATTTGCAAGTATATTTATTTCCTTTATACTAATATTCTTGTGAGTGTTGATTTCGTATATTAGATCCACAATTGGTATCATATCGGGACCAACATTTGGTATCAGAGTAGGTTCAACAGCTAATACACCTATTCACCCCCTTCTAGTATATTTTCATATACTGGATCATAATGACACTGAGAATGGATTATGTTACCAAAGTCACTGCGAGATGTATTACTGTTCTATTGTTACACTGTCATCACTACTGTTATTATTCATGCCTAGTGATTAGGTGACATAATTATTAGATAACTTATATCGGGTGAGAAAATTGATAGAAGAGAGGATATCGGTTTTTTGGGTGGACTTAGGATACATGTTGCGCAGCCGAAAGAGAGTTCCACTGCAGGGTTCCCGGGGGGATGACTGGCATCTCATCTGTTCACTGTCTACTATTTATAGTTTTATTTTACTGTTACTGAATACCTAGCGGTACGGCTTGATTCAGTCCCAGGAAACTGAGGTCGTAGTCCCAAGTATGTACGAGACCTAACTAAAACACAAATCTCCGTCTCCAACTATGAATTTCAAGTAAATAGACCTTTAACAATAAACATAGTATGATAGAAACTTTATAATATGACCTTGTTGTGGATTTTTAATCATTTTGTTATGTAACCTTGTAGTAAATGTTATTGTACTTTTAAAATGATTTCAGTATACCGAGCATTAGCACATTATATGTAATTGTGCATGTGGCTACTATTCTAGCATGTCTCTCCCATTTTATCCCTCACTTAGGTCGCTATTGACGACCTTGAGTTTGTTTGCTCAGGTTCTGATTCAGAGACTCCACAGGACCAGGAGTACTTCAAGCACATCGCTGATCTCCAGTAGGTGAATTTTTTTTCTCATTATTTGAGAGACTTTATGGTTCTTTTCTTTATTTTATTATGTTATAATAAGTGGAACCTTTGATGACATTATGTACTTGATTTCTTCTAACTGGAATAATTGATAAACTTTATTATTTGAAGTAATGTACTAAGGCTTAACGTAATTGTTTTGAAAATACGCCGCCGACTCTCGTCACGTACCCTTTTTTATGAGTATTATGGTTGCGGGACGTGACATAATGAGTTCTGAAGAAAAAGATGAGAATCGAAAGTAAGGACATAAGGAGAAAGAAAACAAATAAAAGGGCAAAATAGGAAAAAGAATTATACACCGCCAGCTCAATGAGTGTGCTTATTATATTAATAACCTAGTTCAATGAGTATCAGCTAAATAGTTAATAATACGAGTAGTCATTTTGTTGTTTGCCCTAAATTTATGAGTATGCAAAGCCATTGACCCCAATAATCTAAAACAGACTCATCATAATTAAAAATATCCTAAAGCAAAGCTCCGCCTAAGCCTCCTGACAATAAAAGCTTCAAAACCTTACTGGAAGCTTGGCTTCAACTGAGTTAGACCGAGTCAAACCAAAAAAATTTCTTCTCAAGTCCAAGGACCACAATTAGAGTTGTAGACGAATGCAAATATATTCACAAATTTTCACATGTGCGATCACTTTTGGAGCATTCACGGATAAGTTTTTTTTGCAGATCTGAACGAACATGAATACATGGATACAAACTCGGATGTTGATTTTTTAAAGCTGTGGATTCGAATACGGTCCAAGACTGATAAATGATTATTTTTTTAATATATTATATTCAAATCGAGCGAAGTGACTTCTTCATAAACTTTGTCCATCCGTCTGTCCCCAAAATAGAGCCACAGAGAGAATTGAGCGGCCCTCTCTTTCCCCCTCTCTCCCCGCCTCCCTCCGCTCCTTGCTACTCTCTCCTCTCTTCCCTCTCCCATGTTCCCACTCATTTTTCTTTCTCCCCTCTCTTTTTTCGTCGCTCGGTTCCACCGCAAACGGTAATCCAGTATTATATATTACATATTACATATTATTATTATTTTTTTTAAGCAAGAAGACCTTCGGCCCTCAAAAGAAGGGCCTTTTGTTAAGGCCCACAAGACAGCCCAGCAACCCATAATTCATCCCCTTTAAAACCAAAACCCTAAACGCAGGGGAAAGACTCAAAGCTACTTGATCTTATCCGAGCAGAGAAAGGCGGCCGGCGCCTCTCTTCCTCCTCCCCTAATTTTTGGTCATTTTGGTTATTTTTTTGAGTTTTGATAAAATATAAGAAATATGATTCTTTTTCTTCTTTAATCTAGGTTTTGATAAACTATGGCAGATTATTTATTCAGTTTGATTTTTAATTTTTTTTTTTTGGGTTTTTGGAAATGCATTTGGTACTTGTGCTGCTGTGCATGCTGTGGCTTATGCCCGAGAAATTGCATATAGCGCCCAAATGTAGTTTTTTTTTAAAAAAATATTTAAACCCTTTTGCAGCTGTGATGTTTGAAGGTCTGTAGCTCGAGCAACTTGTTGATCGTCGTGGCTGAAGCAGTGTTCTTTTTGGGATGCCAGGTGTGTTTTAATTGGCACTTTTTTTGACGCGATACTAATACCATTAAAGATTTTGCTTGCATGGGGATGATATTATTGATTTTGGATGATAATGACAGGTATTGTAAGATTTTTGTATCAATACTAATGAAAAATTTTACTAGTTCATGGTAAGATATGATTGGGCTAGTTTCTGTATTTCTGCACCCTTTGTAGGGTCTGGATGAACACCTATCCTTTAAACCATTGATAAAGATATTTGATATGTTAGAAGTGAAGGGGAGAAGAGTAACTGATAATATGGCTGCAAGTGAGATCAGGTTGGGTCTTTGATGGAGCTAATTAGCAATCAAATGGTAGACACTATCTTTAACTGATCGACAGTGATCTCGTGCTTCTTAAAACATTTTAAGAATTAGATCCTAATTGATCTAATACCAATGAAATTAGAGATTGTGGAAACATGTACTACTTTGAATTTATAGATGGGATAATTCGATTCCATTTGTACTAATTTGAATTTATGGAATCGAGAGACAGAAATTTGTTATCTTATCCAATCTAACTCTTTGATCGGGCAACAATTACAAACGAGAAGTGCCCTCTTCTCTGCAGTCCAAGCATCCTCTTCTCGAGAGGAGAAAGACATAAGCGGAGTATATAACTGCTTGGAGCTAAGATCCTGGGACATCGTACAAAGAGACTTCTCTCTCTTTCACAAGAGTGATGTATTAATGAGTTAGAGAGACAATTTAACATGGATAAATTGTAATCCAATCATGGTTCAAAGACTCGGCCGAGTCAGAGACGAGTCAGTCAAGTCGTATCCGTCTCGGCCTGCTCCGAGACGAGTCCGAGTCACGAGTCGGTCGACTCAACTCAGAAGAGACTGACTCGGCCGAGAATCGGAGTTGACTCGGTCAACTCGGCGGATTCACGGCCGAATCGGTCGTGACTCGGCCGAGTCGACTCTGATTCTCGACTGAGTCGGCTCGAAACGTATATTCACCCGTGACGAATAGGTATAAAGAAAAAAAAGAAAAGGAAAAAACTTACCTCTCTTTCGCTCAGATCTGGAGATCGCCACCACTGCCCGATCGTCGCAATTCAATGTGAAAATAACTACATTAGCATGTATTTATGAATGTAATTTGTGCAATTTACTATATTGTGGATCTATTTTGATATGCTTCTACTAACGACGTGTGTATTATGCTTTCGCTTTATGTTTAGTGTGCTAAGTGATATTTTTAGACATGTGATACATAAATGTGGATGTCCAAATTTTTTAAAGATTTTTCGTGATTTTTTCAGAAGTTTTTGAACTTTCTATGTAGCGTTTTGCGCGTATCGCCTGAGACCGATCCGTCTCAATGCCCGCCGAGTCGGCGGCCGAGACCGCGATTGTGAACCATGAATCCAATTGGCACTCCAGTGGAGAATAATTTGCACCTGAGTTTATACATGGTTCTTAAGACTCTAAGTAAAAGATGAAAGAGTAAGGATGAGTAGAGTTCCTTGTAACAGTGCCATTAGTGTCTTCAAATGTATGCTATTCTGTGTACTTGGCTTGACATATGTTATGCCATTGGTTTAGTTAGTCATTTTCGTGTTAAATATGTGACCTGCACATTGGAAAGAGATCAAAAGGATTTTAAAATACTTTATAGGAATTTGCAAGGAAAGTTGCGACAAGGTGAGAATGTTAGGAAGTTGTGGGAGAAATCTGGTTCCGCCAATGAAATATAAGTCTGTAATGCCTAAAAAATAGGGGTTGGTTGTAATTGAAGAAGTGACAATGACCATAATGTGCTTGATGTAAAAGAATCATAATCACTTTCAAATCAATAGAATTGGGTATTAGAGTTTTGGAAGAAGAACAAGAAAATGAGAATTAAGGTTTAAGAAAAAAGGATAAATTTGGGTTTTGCACCGGTTGCACTATGGGCTTCACACCCTTTACATTACGAGCTTCACATTCCAATCTTAAGAATTCAAGCCTCATATAATTTAAGTGAAATTTTTTATTTCATCATTCTATACCAATAAGAGGAGTCTGGGGTCTATTTATATGCTTTACAAAAGTTCAGTTTTCGAATATAACCGATGTCATACTCAAAAAACAAAATAAAAAATAACTAAACTCAAAATAGACTAAGGAATAAAATAACTGGCAAACTGAGTGATGTCCTTATCATTTCCCCTAGGTTGAGAGAAACTCAACCCTATCGAGTGAGGGCTTCCGCACGAAGCATCTCAATCGGGTCATGATAGTGGTCGAGGAATCAACACTAGTGCCTCACGTCGAGACCACGGTGGTGGAGATGGAGCTGGCCTTTGTGACGGGTCAATTGTAAAAAGTGGTAGCTTGATCAAGGTACAAACAGTAGACATAGGCGCATCATTACTGTTGAAGACGAAACTGATACTAGGATTTCATGGAATGTCCAACTCGCCGTCATGAGAACAAGCCTTGTCAGAACTCTTGGGCAACCTGTGTAAGCATATGATTTTCTTACAATCTCAAGATGATTCGTAACAAGAACCTCACTGTCAATTATAAATTTCTGCAACATACTATATGGATGTACAAAAATTTATAGTTTTTATCACAATTTGTTAACTGTCTAGTGATATCATCATCACATGCAACATGCAAATGCAATGTAGTAGGAATTATAGGCATAACTTGTAACGATGGGAAAAAGAGATACGGGATGCTTAGGATGACACACAACGAACCTGCTAATGGTAAATTGGATTCAGGGATAAACTTTAAAGAACCAATAAAAAAGGCACTAGAAATCGCATATTGGATCATAAGGAACTCAGATGACTTACTAGAAGATAACTCGGTAAGCGACCATAAAACCATAATCAGCATAAGAAAACTTGAATGACATACTAGGCATTATGAGTATATTAGACTCCATGTCATCACTGGTACTATCAGAAGGCATGTGGACCTCATCAATAATCATTGAACATCAACTAGTGCATCATCGACAATTCTAGTAATCTTAGAAAGAATATTGACATCCTCATCAACTTTCGAATCATCAACATTATCACTAGGCACAATTCTAGCACGTTGACTCTCCGAAGGGCACCGATAATCATAATGTTTATATCCCTTACGCTTAAAACACTGGACCTTAGCGTTGACTAACCTTGAAAGTCAAGCATATCTTTAAGGCAACATTAAAAGCCTCTTCAACGGTGTCCAATTCTTCGGAGCCAGTGATCATAGCACGTCTTATTTTGAAGCTTAAACCCTAAAAAACTTAGTTACAGTTTGAGAACGATGTTCTCTCACATCACAATGAAGAGTTAAATCCTCCAATTTGGCTATATAATTTTGAATTGACATATCACTCTAAGAGAGGTTGTGTAACTGGTTCAAGAAACAATTTCTATAATATTCGGGAATGTATTTTTCTTAAGCTTTTCTTTCATTTTTTTCCTCGGCTCTATGACAACATTACGTCTCATGCAATCTCTCACAATCGAATTTCAGTAAATTCTAACTGACCCTACGAGTTTTCTCCAGTATATGGGATTCTAGTCATTTTGGGAAATCCATATCAATCAAAATAGTATTTCATACTGGCTAGCCAATTACTAAAAGCACTAGGGTCACAGTAACCATCAAATTTAGGATCTTTTAGCTTATATACATGTTATTTCCTCTTTCCTAGTACGACAATTACATACACAGCTACTTTCATGGTCAACTCTAGTGCAAGTCCTATACTATAACTCGTATGGAAATATGCACCAACTAGACACAAATGTAAGTTAAACAATCAAGCGGATGCAATGTAATTTTCTAGACTCAAGTAAGCTAAATGCATGCGCTAAGTAAAAATAAAAAATATCTTAAAAATTTCATGTATTAAATGCCAAAAAAAATGCACTCTTAAAATGATGAAAAGTGACAAACAATGACTCAATCCCTAGATGAAAGCAAATAACAATTCAACCAGCATATTATCGCAATCTAATAGCAGTTGCAAGTAATTTAACAATTAACAATTCATCTCAAATTAAGATATCTCCTGAGGGGTGAGTCATTTACCATCCAAACGCAAAATTTCTCTAAGATTTCTCAAAGAAATACTCACACCAAAGAGCTGAAATCACCTACAAAATCTTGGAACAATGGTACTATAAGCTGGGAGAAAACTACCTTGAGAACGACTCAAATCGGGCCTGAAATGGGGCTTGGACGGCTGCTATGCCGCTGTACTAAGTTGACCCAGTTTTGGATCGGCCTGGGTTTGGGGCTGATTCAGTTCGATTCAGACAAGTTGGTCTGGTTCGAGTGAGTTAAGTCGGATCAGGTCGGGTCTGAACTCTGAAGGTGACTCAAATTTGACTAAATTAATTGGGTAGGGTTTGGGTTTAAAATTGACCCAAATTTAACCCAATCAGCTCTCTTTCCTGATTGAAAACTAGGGCTTGAGAGCCTTGGAGGCGACCGCCGCCTCCTGGAATGGAGACGTTGGCAGCGACTGTGGTCGGAGATGGAGCAAGTATCATAGATGGTCGGCGTCGGACGATGATGGGACGAGGGCAAAAAAGGAGGAAGGAGGCTCTATCGGTGATGATGGTGCGAAGAAGTCGGCGATAAGCAATCAGCGAGGAAGGCGGCGATGGGTTGAAGAAGTCAACGGAGCAGTCGACAGAGATGTCAGTAAGGAGCAGTCGACGGAGAAGACACCGATAAAGTCATGGTGGAGGAAACGAGGTGACGAGATCAGAGTTGTCAGTGGCTGCTATCGACGATGAGGAAGTTGAAGACAAGGGGGTGGAAGAGCTAATGGCGAGATCTGGATCCCGATAGCATCTTTGACGGCTACGATGCTGGAGCAGTTGGAGAAAATGGATTGTCGGTGCTGTTGTAGAGAGGAGATCTGGAAGGGTGTTGATGCTGGTGTTGGCAGGGCGAGGGCGAAGCGGCGGGATGGCGATGATGGTGGCGCTGACGGGAGGTGGAGATGGCGAGATCTGCTGTGTTATGATGACGTCAAGGACTTAAGGTCGTGGTCACATCATGAGGTCGGCAAGGCCGCAGCGGAGCGAAGGGGATTGCGGTGATTAGGGTTTGGGTCAGGAATTGGGGGCAAAGAAAAGGAGAAGAAGATGAACATGAAACTTTGGAAAATTCGATATTTTTTTTATCTTCAGAAAAGGAAGATGAACAATAAGGATTTGGATTTTTGGTAAATTTTGAAAGAATTTGAGATTTTTTTTGCCACAGTTTTTTATGAAGGTTTTGATCTAGATCTAGAGTTTGCTAGGGTTTGAAGAAAAGAGGGATAAAAAATTTGAAGGAGATTGGAGCCAAAACTCTGATACCAAATTGATGTAAAATGAGAGGAACGCAATCACTTTCAAATTAATAAAATGGGGAATTACGGTTTTGAAAGAAGAAAAAGAAAATGTGAAATAGGGTCTAAGAAAAAGAGGATAAATTTGGGCTTCACACCATTTGCATCACAGACTTCACAACACCATGTGCTTCACACCCTAATCTTAAGAATTTAAGACTAATAAAATTTAACTTGAAAGTTTTTAATTCATCATTATCTACCAATGTTCTAAAAAGCGGTTTCAGTACCCACGTGGTCCGAGAGCGCTTAAACGGTTTAAACGGTGATTAAACAGATTAAACATTTTATTATTATTTTAATATATAATAATATTATAATACTTAAAACATGCAAATATGAATTGTATAATCTCTCAAAACAAAGCATAAAAGATATAACAAATATAACTTGAAAAATTAAATTGCTAGTACTAAGTAGAATTTAAAAAGTAAGAAGACTTATCTTTTTGCTCACATATGATGCGTTAAATGATGAATCAACAAATTTCTTTATAGCGCAAATAATAATCTGTAAATGCAAAAAAGAGGATCTATTAGACGATTAAATCTATCACACTTCAAATATACAAATTACCAAAAAAAAACTTAATGCCATAATGAAATAAAAAAATAAAGTTAGTAATAAAATATTAGCAAACCACATAAGTATATAACCACAAAAAATCAGTTCCAACATCATAATCACGAGATGACAACATAAGCCATTAGTCTTTTACATCCAAAACGAAAAAAATAAAGAAGTTTTTTATATCCAAATAACATAAATAGCTCATCTCCAACTCCATCTACTCATCCTCATCATCATCTTTATAGCGAAGATTGGGATCTGACTCCTCAGAACTATCCACAAAGTCTTCAACGTCAATACCACCAATTTCTCTCAAATTTTCTTCATCTTGATTATCCTCAGAAATGTCATCAAGTACTGCACCAGACAAGCCCTATTGTTCACTCTTCCTCTCTGCAGCTCTTCTCCCTGCAATCATGTTACTCCTTCTAATGTGATCTTCATTAGCCCTACTTGTCGCTGCAATAGAACTAGAGAAGATCTTTTCTTCCTCATATATCTCTTCTTCTTCATTGTTCTCTCTCTAATGTGTGCGCTCTTTTAATGCAATGCTCTCGATTCATCTTCGCCTACAAGCACATCCTTGTACTCTTGCCTATTCCTCTTCTTTGCAGTTCTCTTTCGTGTCATTTTTTGGGTTAAATTGCACAAAAACTAGATCATTCAATCTTTTAGAATCCAGTCTATTCCTCTTCTTAGTATGTATCTACAAAATCTAGTATATCACACAAAGAAATAGAGTTAAAATCAATTAGAGCAAAAAAGAACTTCATATTTAAATGAATGAAACTTTAATCTTAGTATATTTACCCCCTCAAACACACTGAAATTTCTCTCGCATCCTAAGCTACTAGTCAAGCTTAGAATCTTAATTTCCATCTTTCGATGGTAGGGTACTCTCCTCCATAGAAACTCTACCAATGTGCTATTAATGAAATATATCACACTACTTTAGTTACTTAGCAAATTAAAAAAATCATGATTAGTGATTTTAAATATCAAGATTACCTGGATCAAAATTGTTTGTGCCATTAAAACCCTTGCTACCTTTCTGCCATTCCACTTCTCATAAGTCCCTCCTTCATCTTGTACGAAAGGACCTCATACGAAAGGACCTCACTTGATCCAATTTTATTTTGAATGTCCTCATCTTCTCACTTGATTCAATTTTATCCTGAATGTACTCATCTTGGTAAAACACTTTAATACAACTCATAAGTGCGGTAATCACACGTAAACTGTCTTGGATTGTCCTATCCCTATAATAATAATAGGGATTCAAGTAGTAGACCGCCAAATAAAATGTGCTATGAAGTCTTTCTCTAGATTTTTTCTCAATTATATCAATTATTGTCCGATAGGTAGTCTCTTTCCTATTGTCAAATTCAAGCATACCATACACACAACCCGTGTTCTATCAACATCGACAATCCTTAACAATTTGAAAAGAGGAGTATACATCTTCAAAAGCTCTCTTGTATTGGTCCAAAAGATATCTGAATACACTATAGTCTTAGTCACTCTCCCCTTCTCTGTCTTCGATCACCTGTTATCATCCCACTTGGTTGAAGACACCACAGTGACTTCTTATCCACAAGGAAACTCAAGTTAAGAAAGATGGTGGCAAATCTGGTAATCCTGGCCGAACAAGATCCCTCCTATTAATGAATTCACGCATCAATGCTAGAGTGCTATGCTGTGCATAAAGAGACGGTGAACGATCTAGCCTTCTCAACTACTAACTTGTACTTTGGAAGCTTTCCAATAGCTTCCAACATAAGATCAATTGTGTGGGTTGTATAACTACTCCAAAAAATATTAGGTCAAATAATCTTTAATATGTTCTTTGCCACCATATTAAGATGGTTATTTGTCACCACTTGTAACACACAATTTTCTCCAACCTCCTAAATGCACTTCTCCACCCAATTGAAAATATACTCTCTTGTGTGTGCATTGAACGAGTCTTCAATAGACTATTGAACGAGTCTTCAATAGACTAAAGAAAATGTGTGTCTATCTGTCTTACAATGAACACACAAGTTCAACACACTCCTATGCTTTCTATCTGTCCGCCGATTAGGATGTTGCATCCATATTCATCCCAAAATTCTTTAGTCTTATCAACTCTTCATCAATGTTCTTATATGCCTTATTCAAAAGAGGCGGCACTAGCTCGGACCCTTGTACCAGGCCCATGATGCCCAACACACTCATAGAATAGATTAAATTCTTCATCATTAAAGGCATTAAAAGGAATGCCTTTAGCATAGGCCACATGTCCCAATGATCTGAGCCAAGTCCATAACTTTCTCTTCTCGGCTTCATTGATTGATGTTTGCTTCCACTTTCCACTAGCCACAATCGTGTTTAAAGGACCAATTACACTAGACCTCTTTTCGCTGACGAGTTCTGGATCCATGGACTCTCTTTCTGCTGAAATGCGCACCTCCTCTTGAAGTTCATTCTCAGCACTCTTCTTTTCCACTTCTTCTTTTGGGGCCTAAACAAAAATTCCCTATCTTCCTGTCTTCATCAGTCTGCATCACGTAAGCTCTAACATCTCCTATCCCATCAACATATTGCTTAAACCTATAAATTCCTCCCTTAGCAATCTTGTGACATTTATTGCACTGTACTTCATTGAAAAATATTTTTTTAACAAGCTTTCCATAATTCCCAGTGAGCCTGATGGCTTCGTGGAATCTCATCTTCACTTGATACACTTGGTTGCCCATTTGAACATGGGCCATTAACACTAAGACTTGCATTGAATGCCGAGGAAGACACGTAGATTGTAATGTGAAATGATCATACATTCAAATTCATACACAAAACACAAAAGAAAAAGATCAAACACATTAAGATAATAACATAAAATAACTGAAATTAATTGATTTTTTTTCATTCTATTGTCAACTACACATTATCATTTTTGTGCATTGAATGGCTTATTTTGTACATTTTTATTCATTCTATTATCATTTTACTAATTGAAATTTTGTATTTTTTGCAGGATTTTGGCAAGGAAAAAATCCATTGAATTTTGTCATGTGTTACACATGTTCCAAAAAAATCAACTACACATTGTAATAGGATTAATATGTAATGAAATTGTAAAAGGATGTATATGTAATTTATCATGTGTGCAGTGTGAATAGTGTGAACAAAGCATCATTTTTGTGCAAGATTCACAGCAAATAAATCAATTAACAACTAACATATGAACAACTAACAACAAAGCTGTAATCACTTTTTTGTAGTAAAAAAGATGAGATATCAAACTTCACAATTCAATATCAGAGATGAGAGATCAAAAAATCAGCCATGTTAGCTTCTCCAAGACTCCAATGTTCTTGCACTTGCAATGGAGCAACCTTGATGAGAGATTAAAAATCAGAAATTCAGAATCAAATATTCCATAGAGTTACATAATTTATAGTCCAATATCAGAGAGAGAACTAACCTGTAGGGTAGCCGCAGGGGGAGGTAGCGGCGAGGGAGGTCGTCGCGGGGGAGACTTCGCAGTGGACGGGAGGTTGCTGCAGGGGAGACTTCGAGTGGAGGGGAGGTCGCCGTGGGGGAGACGTCACAGTGAAGAGGAGCACGTCGTGGAGGGGAGTTCGCCGCAGAGAGGAGCTCGTCGCAAGAAGGGAGCTTGTCGGGGGGACGGAGGTCACCGTGAGGGGGGTTCAGCGTTGGAGGAAGATGAGGGGCGATGTCGCCGCGGGGAGGAGAGGGGGAGGTTGCCGTTGGGGCAACGGGGGAGGTCGCTGTCGCTCTCCAAATCGCAGGACGAGGAGAAAAAAATTAGGGATTATTGCTGAGCCCTAATTCCCAAAACGAATTTTTATAAACCAAAGTTTATTGGGTCGGGTTCCGGTTGATTGAGTAATGTGTTCAAAAATTCAAACCCATTTTATTAATGGAAAAAATGAGTAATCGAGCGCTTTATTAAACGGCGCTTAACCGCATAATCGGCCATTAAGCGTTTTAATCGTTCGGCCGAGTAAATGGACCGCTTTCTTCAAAAAGCTTTTGGATTTTGGCCGAAAATGTTTAAGCAACCGCTTAAAACGTTTTTTAGAACATTCTTATCTACCAATAAGAGAAGTTTGAGCCTTATTTATAATAGGCTTTATAAAAGTTCAGTTCCCGGATATAGCCGATGTAGTACTAAATAAACACAATAAAGAAAACAACTAAACTCAAAATAGACTAAGGCATAAAACAACTGACAAACTGAGTGATGTCATCATTCGTACTTGCTGAACCTAAATGATTAACCTTACA
This sequence comes from Agave tequilana, assembly GCA_038442645.1. Lineage (NCBI taxonomy): Eukaryota > Viridiplantae > Streptophyta > Magnoliopsida > Asparagales > Asparagaceae > Agave > Agave tequilana. The sequence goes on along the minus strand of JAVJIF010013299.1, from coordinate 53,635 downwards.
AAAGGTTTGATTATATTGAGGACTAAGGACCCAGTTGCTCTAGACCTAACATAGAAAGGGCATACTAATTGGTGGGCTAGTGAATTTTTACATCCCCAAGCTAGGTAAAATAGGCCATGGGAAGAAGATAACAAATAACTTATAAATAAAAAGGGAGGAGACAAACTTTCCATATTTTATCTAATGGCTGTGCTTCTACAAGATTGAAAACTAAAAGCCACACATCAGGCATTGTAAAAAAAAGTTGCATCTACTCTCTTTGTAGAGCGGTGCCTGAGAATGTTTGGTATGGAAGGTATTCTAAATGTCTTATTGTCAAGTTAGATCTTATCTAAAAGATTCTCTCTTTATGATGATTGTTTCATTTCTATGTTCTTGCATGAACATGCCATCAGTTTGTTGGATCATTGAGATAATCTTACTGGCAATGTGTTTTAAGGGGAGATAGTGATGGCACTGGTAGCAAGGTACTTAGATTTTCATTCAATTGACTTCTACCTATCCTGCTGTCGTTTGTTTTGCATTTTTTGCTTGGCAATGTTCTGATCTGTGCAAATCACATTGCTTTCACAAGGATCATTACATTTTCTGCACATAATTTGACATGTTATAATGCATCTTGTTATTGGCATTATATTATCTTCCCTTTTTGTTTTTATTTTTTTAATATCTAGTGCACACAATGATGTGAAACAAGAACCCTATGGTGTGATATATAAGTAAAAAACAGGAACTCCGCAACGTTTCACCAAAAAATTATAATCTTCGGTAAGAAAATATTTAAAACTAACAATATAACAAGATGGTTTTAACAATCATTTGAAATTGTAGTGTAGATGCTTCAAGCCTTGACAGATCCAAACATAGTACTCAGTTAGCAGGAACAATCCTATTGACAATGTCAAGATCAATAGATAACAAGCATGAAACAGAATCGCACATACTCACGACTGTAGTGGACAACAGATTAACATGATGAAAGTTTAAATAATAAATAATGTGATACAATCCAACTAAGAATCCGAATACTGAAATTAGAAAATTTACCTGCTGAGAAGCCCATTCTAACAAGGTTCAAGGTATCGGCCGAGTCGGATACGACTCGGCCGAGTCGGATCCGACTCGGCCGCTGACTATTCGACTCGGAACACCGAGTCGACGGTTGGGCGCCCAGTCGACCCAGATCGGGTCCGAGTCGGACCCAACCCGGGTCGACTCGGGGCCCGTGAATCCCAATTTAAAGGGACAGAGTGAGAGAGAGAGAGAGAGATCTCACGATGCCCCCTCCCTCTCGCGTTATGCAGCAGCGAAGGAAAACCCCTCTCGCGTCGCCGTCACCGTCGCCGTCGATCCTCGCCCTCGCAGGTACCTTTCCCTCTCTCCCTTTCTGTCTCCGTCTCTCTCTTCTGTGTGTCTCTCTCTCTCTGTCAGACTCTCTCCCTCTCCCTCTCAGTCTCTCTCTCAGTCCCTCTCCCCCTCTGTCTCCGTCTCTCTCCCCTTCTGTCTCCGTCTCTCTCCCCCCTCTCCCTCTGTGTCTCTCTCCCTCTCTGTCTCCATCTCTCCCTCTCCCTCCCCCTCTCTCTGTACCTTTCTCCTTCTCTGTCTCTGTCTCTCTCTCTCCCTCTGTGTGTCTCTCTCTGTCGGACTCTCTCTCCCTCTCCCTCTCAGTCTCTCTCTCCCCCTCTCCCTCTCTCTCCCCCTCCCCTCTCTGTCTCCGTCTCTCTCTCCCCCTCTATGTCTCCCTCTCTCTCCTTCTCTGTCTCTGTCTCCCTCTCTCTGTTCCTCTCTCTCCCTCAGTTTCTCTCTCCCCTCAGTCCCTCTCTCTCCCTTTCTCTCCCCTCAATCCCTCTCTCTCAGTTTAATTTATTTGAGTTTAATGTAATTTAATTTAGTTTAGTTAAACTTAATTTAAGTTAATTTAATATAATAAAATTTTGTAATTATAATTAAGTTAGGTAATTTAATAATTTTATTGAAGTTAGGTAATTAAGTTAGTGTAGGTTAATCTAGTATAAACTAGTTTAGTTTAATTTAATTTAGTTTCATTTAATTGAGTTTAATTTAATTTAAATTAGTTTAGTTAACTTAATTTAGGTTAATTTAATTTAATAAAGTTTTGTAATTATAATTAAGTTAGGTAATTTAATAATTTTATTAAAGTTAGGTAATTAAGTTAGTGTAGCTTAATCTAGTATAAACTAGTTTAGTTTAATTTAATTTAGTTTCATTTAATTGAGTTTAGTTTAATGTTGTTTTAATTTAGTTAATTTTAGTTTTAATTTAATTTAACAGATAATTTTTTTAAATTTCAGTATGGCTTCAAAGCAACGCGATATTGGATGGGAACATGGTACTCCTGTTGGTGGAAGTAGAAAACTTGTGAAGTGTAATTATTGTGGGAAACAAGTTCATGGTGGTATCACTAGATTGAAGCAACATATAGCACATTTACCCGGTCAGGTGGAAGGATGCTTGCGAGTATCAAAAGAGGTATCTCAGATAATGAGACATCTTTCTGAAGGTAGCAAAGAAAGAGCGGCCACAAAATCCAAAAAAGAGCGACATATGAGATCTTTAAGTGAGAAAGATTTTTATGATGTGACCGATGAAGATTCTGATAATGAAATTGAAGAAGTTGGTGGTTTAGAAGGAGTTGAAAGAAGACAACGAAAACAAGCTATGAAAGAAAGTCGTGAAATGGCTTGGAGATCGGCAGAAGGAGTTGATATTGGTGGCAGTAGTTTGCAGCTTTCAGGATTAGGGAGTAACCGTGGGTTGCGTCGGAGTATGACTATGAGAGAAGCTGAAAAGCTCGTGGTATTGATCCTTACATGTTCCCAACAAAACGGAAATCAATCAAAAACATGTTCTCAACTGAGAATATTAAAAAGCTTGAAAAATACATGGCGAAATTCTTTCACTACAATGCAATACCATTCAATGCAGCTGATAGTGATCCTTACTATCAAGCCATGATTAATACTATTACGGAGGCAGGCCCAGATGTAAATGGCCCTACAGGGTACCAGATTGGCAATCTATATTTAGAGGAGGAAATGAAAGAAATTAAAGTATATATTGCTTCAATAAAAACAAAATGGCCGCAGTATGGTTGCATGATCATGTGTGATGGATGGAGTTCTCGGAATAGAAAGCCTATTATTAATTTCATGATTTATTGTGATAGAAGCATGATTTACCATACTTCTGTTGATACTACTAATATCTCGAAGACTGCTGATTATATATTCTCGCTAATGGATAAAGTTGATGAAGTTGGTAAAGAAAATATCGTGCAGATTGTAACAGATAATGAGGCAAGTTTCAAAGCAGCTGGTCACATATTGATGGAGAAGAGAAAACATTTGTTTTGGTCTCCTTGTGCAGCACATTGCATTGATTCGATGCTTGAAGATATTGGCTCTCTGAAATCAGTCAAGGAGACATTAGGTGTGTTGGCCCAAGGTTACAATCACCCGTTTTAGTGTGTTTTGATGATCACAAAATATATATAGTTATTTGTACTAATCATGTTTGTTGTTTCAGTGTGTTTCAGGGTTCTAATGATTCTAGGAGCATTCTTCCCTAAAGGAAGGTGGTTTTGACTCAAGTCACCTCATTTCGGACTCAAGTATCAAGCTTGTAAAATCATATGGAGAAGCCCACTTGAAGATCTTGTAGTCATTTAGAACCAATGTAAGATATAGTTTGTTAAAGTTTGAGGTTGTAGAATATTGGCTTTAGGACACACACATACATCTTTAAATACAAGTTTTTGTTCTTGGTATTTGTTTTTAAGTTCATGCCTTGATTCTTATACATGATTCAAAATCCTTACAAATTTTATATCTTGTTTACTCCATGTATAACTATCTTTTCAACTTGATACTTAGCTACATATACCTACAAAAATATTTTACAAATTTTTCCAAGTCCAAAATTTCCTCTCAGTTTTTCTGTGTCAGGCTGGACCGGCCGACCGGACCGGTCGACCGGATCCTGTGTCCAGGACGTGCACGCTCGTGCACGTCTATCGGTCGGCCGACCGGTTGACCGACCAAAACTTCTGCTCTCTGTTTTTTGTCGGTCGGCCGACCGGTCGACCGCCTATACAAAACTGTGTTTCCTTCTTTATGCCGGTCGACCGGTCGGTCGACCCGAGCTCAACGGCTATATGCCAGCAGGGCAGACGGCCGACCGGGCCGGTCGACCGCCAAGCCTGCCAGCTGCCAACGGCTCTTTCCTCTTTGGTGAAAATCTAAAATCTGTTTTTACACTGTTTTTGTGGCAGACTTTTTCTGAGTATTGTGGATTATTTTCTGATCAAATAAGCTTAAATTAAATGTGTTTTAATCCCATCCTCTCCCTATAAATAGAGGAGATAGGTCTCTTGCAAAAACACCAAGAAAAATCCCTAGTTTACAAATTTTCAAAAGAAAGAAAAAGTTTCAAAGCTCTCAATTCTCTCTTGCATTCTTGGCTATTATTTTTCAGTTGTGTTCTCAAGCAAGTTTCATTTACAACTGAGTTTGTTTTTCTCACTACACTTCTCGAGCCAAAAATCTCATCCTCATTCTATAAGGAAGTTGTAAAGAGAAAGTTTGTAAGAAGTTTGTGATCCTTTTGGTGATTACTTGGCTACTTGTTCCTTCTTCTTATTCTTGTTGAGATACCTCTTCGGTAGAGGTTTGTAAGTGGTGGAGTTCGGTACTCCGGTCTTCGGTAGACCTTGTAAAGTCCTCGGTGGATAGTGGAAACCCTTCACGACGGTGAAGGCGGGGAGTAGAGCGGTGGCTCAAACATCGAAACAAATACTTTGTGTTTGCGATTGATTTTCTCTTTGCTCTCTATTGCTCTTACTTGCTCTTGATATTGCTATTCTTTCATACTTTGTGATATATCTTGTGTGCACTACATTATTGCTTCAAATTCATTTCTTGCTATATTGTCGATCATTACTCATACAACAAAATTGCAATACGCACCTCAAACTTATATCTAGAGGAATCACGAGGAAGGAGTTCAGAGCCCTTCACCGGGTATTCGGCTCTTAGTCTTGTTTTGAGTGATCGTTGCATCATTCATTCATACTTGTTTTAAAAAGATTGTTAGATTAGCATTTACACCTATTCACCCCCCCTCTAGGTATTTTCAATTAGTATCAGAGCATAGGTCTCTAGGCTCTTGACTTAACAACCTTAGAGAGATCCTTTATTTGCTAATCACCATATTCATTTCATACTCATTCTCTTAGTAAAAATGGCCGAAGGAATTAAGACCCCCCCAAAGTTTGATGGTCTTAACTTTCCCATATGGAAGGTTAAGATGACCGTATTTTTGCAATCTCTAGGAAGCGGAGTTGCTAAGGCCGTGACCAAACCATTTAGTGCACCCACCGGTGATGAGTCCACTTGGTCCGAAATTGAGACTAAAGAATTTGATGCTAATGATAGGGCTCATTATGCACTACTTCAAGCCCTTAATGATGATGATATCCCTAGAGTTATTCATTGCAAATCCGCATATGAAATTTGGACACACTTGCTTGTTACTCATGAGGGAACCTCACAAGTGAAGAGGGTTAAAATAGATCTTCTTCGTTCCCAATATGAAAATTTCTCTATGCCTGATAATGAAACCATAGATGATATGGTTACAAGATTTACAAAGATCACTAATGGACTTTCTTCTCTAAGTGATGCTATTGACAACGACCAAAGAGTAAGAAAGATCATCCGGGCTCTTCCTCCTTCATGGGAAGTCAAAGCAACTACCTTGAAGGAACTCAATAACAAGGAGGAAATGGAGCTTATAGGTCTCATTGGGAACCTCAAGACCCATGAGATGGAGAGAAAAGCAAGGGAGGAAATGGCTCCTTCCAAGAAGAAAGCTATTACCTTCAAGAGTCAATCCTCATACTCCGACGAAGACGATGAAGAAGAAGATGACGAAGAGCTCTCACTTCTTGTGAAGAACGTTCGGAGGATGTACAACAAGGCAAAGTTCCAAGGTAGAAGGAGATGGCAAAGTGGTAAAGAAGAAAAGAAAATTATTTGTTTCAATTGCCAAAGACCGGGTCACATTGTTGCGGAGTGCCCGGATAAAGTCAAGCCTTCCACCTCCAAGAAGTCTTACAAGAAGAAAGCATTGAAGGCTACATGGGATTCCGAGAGTGAATCCGAGGAGGAAGTTGATACCGCCAACATGTGCTTCATGGCTAATGAAAGCATAAGCAAGGTAACCCCTTCCACTTCTTTTAATGATGAGCTTTCCATGGATGAATTAGGAGAAGCATTTGTAGAACTCTCACATAACTATGATTTTCTTAAGAAAAAGTATTTAAAAATGAAAAAGGAAAATGAGTCTCTTAATCATCATGTTTTTACCCTTACTAAAGAAAAAGATGAATTATCTTCTACTTTAGTTTCCACCCAAAAAGATTTTGATAACTATAAGATTTCTTGCAAGGGTAAGTTTTCACAAGTGAATGAAAATGAGATTTCCATGCTAAAAGAGAAAATTGATTCTCTAGGAGTTGTTTTGAAAAGGTGTGAATTTGATAAGAATAGGCTTGAGGCTATGTTTCCTAAGAAACAAGCCCCTAAGAAACAACCCCATGTTATGCATACTCATAAATCACAACCTTTACATCATGTCAAACCCCCCAAACATGCTCACCCTCCACACACACATCATGCATTCATGTATGGGAAGGTATTTTCATGCACTTTTTGTGTCCGTAAAGGTCACTTAGTTAAGTTTTGCTATGATAGACTTAATGCATCTTATCATGATGTTTGGGTTCGAAATACTAACTTTCAAGGACCCAAGAAAATTTGGGTACCAAAGTCAATAAATTTGTTAAATGATGTAGGTACTTTTCAAGGCGCAATGACGTAAAGGATTGTGGTATCTTGATAGTGGTTGCTCAAGGCACATGACTTGGAATATCAACAACTTTGCAACCCTATCAAGATACCATGAAGGTGGCACCGTCACCTTCGGAGATGATACCAAGGGTAAAATCATCGGTATTGATAATGTTAAACTTGGTACATCCCCTTTAATAGAAAATGTTGTTTTAGTTGATGGCCTCAAGCATAATCTCTTGAATGTTTATCAACTTTGTGATAAAGGTTTTGATGTTGTTTTTGATAATTTAGCTTGTAAAGTTATTGATAGACTATCCAACACATGTATATTTTCCAGTTTTCGTGAAAGCAATATATACATGATTGATTTGTCTAATATGTCTTGCAATATCACTTGTTTGAAAGCCCTCGATGATGACTCTTGGTTGTGGCATAGAAGATTAGGCCACATTTCTTTTGACCATCTATCTAGGTTAAACAACAAGGAAATGGTGAAGGGTATTCCTTGCTTGAACTTTGAAAAGGACCGCGTTTGTGACGCGTGCCAACTTGGGAAACAAACCAAGTCCTCTTTCAAGTCAATCAAGGATATCATGACATCACGTCCCTTGGAGTTGATCCATATGGATTTGTTTGGTCCTACTCAAACCAAAAGTCTAAGTGGGAATCGTTTTGCATTTGTTTTAGTTGATGATTTTTCGCGTTTTACTTGGGTTTTCTTTTTAGAACATAAAAAATCAAGCCTTTTCACATTTTCAAGCCTTTAAGAAAAGAGTTGAAAAGGAAAAAGATTCTTCAATTTTAAGAATAAAAAGTGATAGAGGTGGTGAATTCATTAACCTACCCTTTATTACTTTTTGTGAAGAACATGGAATTAAGCATGAACTATCTTGTCCTAGAACTCCACAACAAAATTGAGTAGTTGAACAAAAAAATCGAACATTACAAGAGATGACTAGGACAATGATTAGTGAATATGGTCTCCCACATTATTTGTGGGCCGAGGCCGTTAATACATCATGCTATATATCAAATCGTGTTTTCTTGTGCAAAAATACTTCAAAAACATCTTTTGAGATTTATTTTTCTAGAAAGCCAAATGTTTCATACTTTAAAGTTTTTGGATGCAAATGTTTTGTTTTAAATACAAAAGACAATTTGGGAAAATTTGATGCTAGGTCTTATGAAGCAATCTTTATAGGTTACTCAAATACTAGTAAAGCTTATAGAGTTTTCAATAAGTCATCTTTAACTATTGAAGAGTCTATACATGTAAACTTTGAGGAATCTAATGTGTTTGTTAAGAATGTTTTAGAAATAGATTCTTTGCATGAAGACATGGAGAAAGTCACTTTGAAGGACTCACCTACTATTGAAGACATGCCAAAGAATGATGAAGGAAGTGAAACTAAGGATCAAGAGGCTCAAGGGAATGAAATTCAAAGAATTGAAGTGGAGCCTACTCAATAACTTCCAAAGGATTGGAGATACAATCCTCATCATCCCAAGGACCTTGTTTTAGGTGAAGTATCTCAAGGGGTAACTACTCGTTCTCAACTTCATGATTTTTGTGGACACTATGCTTTTATTTCTCACCTTGAACCCAAAAGCGTCCTCGAAGCTGAAGCCGACTCATATTGGTTGCTAGCCATGCAAGAGAAACTCAATCAATTTGAGCGCAACCAAGTTTGGCACCTTGTTCCTAGGCCCCACGATAGACCAACAATTGGTACTAAGTGGATCTTTAAGAACAAGTTGGATGGGTCGGGTAACGTTGTTAGGAATAAAGCTAGGTTAGTTGCCCAAGGTTACACTCAAATCGAAGGTATCGATTTTGAAAAAACCTTTGCACCCGTAGCACGGCTTGAAGCCATACGGATGACACTAGCATTTGCATCTTATAAAGATTTTAAGTTGTTTCAAATGGATGTTAAAAGTGCTTTTTTAAATGGATTTATTGAGGAGGAGGTGTATGTTGAACAATCCCCGAGTTTGTTGATCCTACACATCCGGATTTTGTTTTTAAACTTGACAAAGCTCTTTATGGTTTAAAACAAGCTCCTAGGGCTTGGTATGAAAGACTCTCTTCATTTCTAATTTCAAATGGTTTTAAGAAAGGTAAAATAGATACTACTTTGTTTACAAAACATGTTGAAAATGATATTCTTATTGTGCAAATTTATGTGGATGATATCATTTTTGGTTCTACTAATGAATCTCTTTGCCAAGCTTTTGAATCATGCATGAAGGATGAATTCGAAATGTCTATGATGGGTGAGCTCAACTATTTCCTTAGTCTCCAAATCAAGCAAAGAAAGGATGGGATCTTCATCAATCAAGCCAAGTACACAAAAGAACTTATCAAGAGGTTCGGGCTTGAAGGAGCTAGAGTGAGCAAAACTCCCATGGCCACAACCACAAAGCTTGACAAGGATGAACAAGGTAAAAGTGTAGACATTAAGTTTTATCGTAGCATGATTGGTAGTTTGTTGTATTTGACGGCTAGTAGGCCGAATATTATGTTTTGTGTTTGTCTTTGTGCTCGTTTTCAATCGTGTCCTAAAGAGTCCCATTTGGTTGCAGTTAAACGCATAATTAGATACCTTAAGGGCACTATTGAAATGGGTTTGTGGTATCCGAAAACCGGACAATTTTCAATGACGAGTTTTTCGGGTGCCGACTATGCGGGTTGTAGGGTAGATAGGAAGAGTACTAGTGGAACATGTCAATTTCTTGGTAATTGTCTTGTTTCTTGATCTTCCAAAAAGCAAAATTCGGTAGCCCTTTCAACCGCCGAGGCGGAGTATGTTGCGGCCGGAGCTTGTTGTGCACAAGTTCTTTGGATGAAACATACTCTCCTTGACTATGATTTGCATTTTAATCATATTAAAATATTTTGTGATAATACTAGTACTATTCATATGACTAAAAATGCAGATCAACATAGTAAAACTAAGCACATTGACATTAGATATCACTTTCTTAGAGATCATTATGAGAAAGGTGATATTGATATTGATTATGTTTCTACCGATTTCAACTTGCTGATATTTTACAAAACCTCTAGACTATGCTAGATTTTCCTTTATTTGTGGTGAGTTGAATGTTTGTATTTTGGATTCTTGAAGAAAATTTTTTTTTCCTTTGTTTACCCTTTTTGATGTATGACAAAAAGGGGGAGAAAAAGTTTAGTTTGAATGCATTTTGAGTTTTAGTTTGTTTAAGATTTGTATGTATATGGCTTATCTTTTATGTATATAGTTTTTCATTTATATACATAGTCATTCTTGTATACATAGCATAATTTGAGGGGAGCTTCCAAGCTCCTTTCCCTTATTTTTATAAAATAACTTATATGTTTTGTCATCATCAAAAAGGGGGAGATTGTTGGCCCAAGGTTACAATCACCCATTTTAGTGTGTTTTGATGATCACAAAACATATATAGTTATTTGTACTAATCATGTTTGTTGTTTCAGTGTGTTTCAGGGTTCTAATGATTCTAGGAGCATTCTTCTCTAAAGGAAGGTGATTTTGACTCAAGTCAACTCATTTCGGGCTCAAGTATCAAGCTTGCAAAATCATATGGAGAAGCCCACTCGAAGATCTTGTAGTCATTTAGAACCAATGTAAGATATAGTTTGTTAAAGTTTGAGGTTGTAGAATATTGGCTCTAGGACACACACACACACATCTTTAAATACAAGTTTTTGTTCTTGGTATTTGTTTTTAAGTTCATGCCTTGATTCTTATACATGATTCAAAATCCTTACAAATTTTATATCTTGTTTACTCCATGTATAACTATCTTTTCAGCTTGATACTTAGCTACATATACCTACAAAAATATTTTACAAATTTTTCCAAGTCCAGAATTTCCTCTCAGTTTTTCTGTGTCAGGTTGGACCGGCCGACCGGACCGGTCGACCGGATCCTGTGTCCAGGACGTGCACGCTTGTGCACGTCTGTCGGTCGGCCGACTGAAAACTTCTGCTCTCTGTTTTTTGTCGGTTGGCCGACCGGTCGACCGCCTATACAAAACTGTGTTTCCTTCTTTATGCCGGTTGACCGGTCGGTCGACCCGAGCTCAACGGCTATATGCCAGCAGGGCGGACGGCCGACCGGGCCGGTCGACCGCCAAGCCTGCCAGCTGCCAACGGTTCTTTCCTCTTTGGTGAAAATCTGAAATCTGTTTTTATATTGTTTTGTGGCAGACTTTTTCTGAGTATTGTGGATTATTTTCTGATCAAATAAGCTTAAATTAAATGTGTTTTAATCCCATCCTCTCCCTATAAATAGAGGAGATAGGTCTCTTGCAAAAACACCAAGAAAAATCCCTAGTTTACAAATTTTCAAAAGAAAGAAAAAGTTTCAAAGCTCTCAATTCTCTCTTGCATTCTTGGCTATTGTTTTTCAGTTGTGTTCTCAAGCAAGTTTCATTTACAACTGAGTTTGTTTTTCTCACTACACTTCTAGAGCCAAAAATCCCATCCTTATTCTATAAGGAAGTTGTAAAGAGAAAGTTTGTAGGAAGTTTGTGATCCTTTTGGTGATCACTTGGCTACTTGTTCCTTCTTCTTGTTCTTGTTGAGATACCTCTTCGGTAGAGGTTTGTAAGTGGTGGAGTTCGATAGTCCGGTCTTCGGTAGACCTTGTAAAGTCCTCGGTGGATAGTGAAAACCCTTCACGACGGTGAAGGCGGGGAGTAGAATGGTGGTTCGAACCTCGAAACAAATACTTTGTGTTTGCGATTGATTTTCTCTTTGCTCTCTATTGCTCTTACTTTCTTGCTCTTGATATTGCTATTCTTTCATACTTTGTGATATATCTTATGTGCACTACATTATTGCTTCAAATTCATTTCTTACTATATTGTCGATCATTACTCATACAACAAGATTGCAATACGCACCTCAAACTCATATCTAGAGGAATCACGAGGAAGAAGTTCAGAGCCCTTCACCGGGTATTCGGCTTTTAGTCTTATTTTGAGTGATCGTTGCATCATTCATTCATACTTGTTTTAAAAAAGATTGTTAGATTAGCATTTACACCTATTCACCCCCCCTCTAGGTGTTTTCAAGATGATGCTAAGATGATCACATCATTCATTTACTATAGCCTCAAAGTGAATTTAATGAAGCTATTTACCAGAGATAGAGATTTGTTGAGACCAGGTATAACACGGTTTGCCACCGAGTTTATTTTTATTGAAAGCCTTATTCGCTATGAGCAAGATTTGAAAAGATTGTGTACGACTACCGAATGGCGTGAATTCAACAAGGAAAAGAGTAGAAGAAGTGTACGAGATAAGGTTTCTAATTTCATTCTGACTGACTGGTTTTGAAAGAAGGCAAGAGAGGTCAAAAATATTATGGATCCTCTTGTTAGAGTCTTGAAGATAGTGGACCAGGACAAGAAACCTACATTATCTATTATATATGAAGCAATAGATAGAGCAAAATTGGCTATAAAGGCATCAAATAAGAACTGAAAAAAGTACTGGGATATCATTAATAAAAGATGGGAGGGACAATTGCATAGACACTTACATGCTGCTGGTAATTCATTTGCCTAGAAATCATATTTGTTGATTAGAAATTGAAACTTTCATATCTTAATAATCATGTGCTTACATTATTGCAGCATATTTTTTAAATCCAGCACTCCAATATTCAAAAAAATTTTCTACACATTCAGAAGTGAGAAATGGATTAAAGGAGGTCATTAAAAGATTGGAGCCAGATTTGAATAAACAAGCAATAGCTATTAATGAGGTAATAATAATTTATTTATTTATCGATATAATGTTATGCAAATATTAACACTTGTGATGTGTATTCTCACAGATAAAATTATTTGTGGATGGAGTTGAAGAATTTGGAAGCTCACTAACTAGAAGAGCAGTGCAACAATCTCTTCCAGCTGATGGTGGATTAATTATGGCGAAGAAGCTCCCAATCTGTAGAAAATTGCCATCAAAGTTTTAAGCCAAACATGTTCATCGGGTTGTGAAAGAAATTGGAGCACATGGTCGCTGATTCATACAAAATTGTGCAACCGGTTGGCAATAAACAAGTTGCATAAACTAGTATTTGTGCATTACAATATGCGGTTACGAGTAAGAAACTTGACATGCAAAAGCAACACTGATGATTATTACAACCCAATTGAACTGAACAATATTTTCAATAATGATGATATTTTGGATGAGTGGATTCGTGAGGGACAACAGCCAATGTTACCACCAGAAGACTTAGGCTGGTTGGATGAAGGTATTCGTCGTAGTGACGAAAGTGGCGGTGATGGTGGTGATGGTGATGATGGCGGTGATGGTGGTGATGGTGATGACGGCGGTGATGGTGGTAATGATGAAGAGACTCATGGTGTTGGTGGAAACCAACGAGGTGGTGGTTTAACATGGGATTCAGAATATAATGCCACACAAGATACAGATCATGGAGGTCGGGCGAGGATTTCGCAACAGCGTAGGCATTTGGATCGGTTGGTCGATTTCAGTTCTAGCTATGATTATTCGAGTGGCTATGACTATTCGAGTGGACATGATAACTACTCACATGGTCATCATAGTCTTGAAGACCATTTACAGGGGTTGGGTTTGACATCTGGTCAATATTCTGGCACTGATTATTCTAGCACTGGTGAATATTCTACTAGCAGCACTGAATATCAAATTTTGGGTATTATCACCATGGAGCTAATATTGCACAACCCCTACCGCCATATTACTCTGATAGTGGATCCTTTGGCCAATCATCTCAGCCTACAAGATCTCACCCACAAATATATTATTATCCTTATGGAAACTATATGCCTGGTTTCTATACTTATCGCGGGGATGATGATAATGATGATTTTGTGCCTCCTCGTAATTCAATGTGAAAATGACTATATTAGCAGGTACATATGAATTATTTTGTGCAATTTACTATATTATGCATGTATTTTGATATTTTCTACCGACGACGCTTGTATTTATACTTTCACGTTATGTTTTGAGTGCTAAGTGATATGTTTTAAATATGTGATACATGAATTTTGATGTCTACATTTTTTTATAATTTGTCATGATTTTTTCATAATTTTTTTGGCATTCTATGTAGCGTTTTGCGCGTATCGTCTGAGTCTGATCCGAGTCGCCGAGACCGATCCGTCTCGGTGCCGGCCGAGTCCGAGACTTTGAACCATGTATTCTAAGGCATCAGCTGCATTCTTTGGTATTGTACTGTTGAACTATTGATCCACTATTGATATTTTATTTGATGTTGTTGTCATCGTTGTTGTGATTGTAGATGAAGATAGACATCTTCGAGTGAGGATGCTAGCTGGCTCTGAACTTGACAATGCATAGATGCAGGCAATGTTGGACTTGCGCACAAGGCAGGCGCACGGCTCGATAATGCACAGAGATAAGGAGAGAGAGCAGGGCACCGGGCTCAGTGAGGGCAGGCTTGTGAGATCAATTCGAGAAGAGAGCAAGCTCGTTGGTCGAGCTCGGAATCGTTTGATGAAGGAACGAGCGTGATGATGGGTAGAGCTAGTCGGCTGCCGGTGCTTTTGATGGAGGCGAGGTGTAGGTGGTTGGGCTGTTGGTGTTTACGAGGATGAGCACATGGGTGGGTTCTTGCGTTGAGGGTGAAGATGATGGGTTATCTGTTCGGTGCGTTTGCAGTTAAAGAAAAGAGAGGAAGAAGAAAGGGCGTGGGGTTGGAGTGGGTCACGTGGGGGGGTGTAGGCTGTATAAAGATCACAAAAAGACAAGTCACCAAAAAGTAGAGTTCCAAGCTCTGGACACAGGGCTAATTATAGACATCAAAGCCGCGCCAGGACGCGAGGATCAAAACCCGCGCCTCAGCCATCACTTCAGCACCAAGGCACGAGGGTCGAAACCCGCGTCTCAGCCAGCACTGCAGCACCAAGGCGCGAGGGTCGAAACCCGCGTCTCAGCAGCACTGCAGCACCAAGGCGTGGGGGTCGAAATCCGCGTCTCAGCAGCACTGCGGCACCAAGGCGTGAGGGTCGAAACCCGTGTCTCAGTTATAACTTCCCTCGTTATGGGGTCAATCACTGCCCACATAACGGGGAAGTTAACCCCCATTGTGGAGCATTTTTAGGGGTCACGTTCACCCCTGAAACCTCTATAAATAGTCCCGTTGCTATGGAGAAAAGGTCGGTCAATTAGATCTTGACTTAAGAATTTTCACAGAAAAGAAAAGAGAGTTCAACTCTTCAAGTAACTTGCTGCACACAAGTTAATCTTTGCCTGCAATCTCTTTGAGATTTCTGGTCGACAGAGCTGTGTTACTCCGTCCGCCATCCAAAGAGAAGATCCTCAAAAGTTCTTGACGTTCACCCGGTCAACGGAAAACAAGACTCACTTTCCATCGCCACCTGAAGAACCCAGCATTAAACAAAGGGAAGATTCAAGACTCAACATCTTCCCTCCCTTGTAGTTGGAGTATGGGTTTGTTGTAATCTTTCAATTAATTCAAGGAAATTTTACACGAATTTTTCTCCCACCAAACAAGAGATGGCGACTCCGCTGGGAACTACTTTCTCTACTGATGAGCAGGTGGCGGCGCAAGGCGACGTCATTTACATGGGGAAAACGGTCGAATCACTTGTCGTGGAATTCGACCAAGCAAAGTATGAAGAGTTCCTTTCCTCCAGCTCCAAGAGCCTAAAGGCCCGTGCCTACCGCAGGATCTCTACAGGGATTTGCCCCGAAATCCGCTCTGAGATTCCCTCAGACGCGGCTGCTGTGAAGGATGTCGTGGCTAATCGCGCCACGCGTAACACCCGCGCCAACGTCTCTCAGGAGACCCGCATGGTCAACTTTTCTGGTGTTCAACCAGTCCATCCTCTTCCTCAGCACCAGGTCATCGGGGGTTCCCCTCAACCTCCACGACGCAACCGGAACGCTGAACGGCGGCAGAGGAGGCGTGCGCGTCAACTGCAAGTTGGAACGACTGATTGTCCAACAGAGATAGAACGCAAGGTCAGATCAGCGTACCGCATCCGAGACATGAAGTCCGCGTTTGGCAGCCCAAACGCGAGGTTCACCAGACAGGCTCCTCGGAAACCCAACTCCCCAGACGCCAAGGCGAAGCTCGCGTACCTTGTCAAGTACAAGAGGCACGCACTTCTAGGCATGGGGCCCAGTACCCCTGCAATTTTCAAGCGTCTCTACCCAGACGCAATAATCAGCAGTGCGAGAGCTGCATCTCTTATTAGCAGAGACGCCAAGCTCACGCTCAGAAGCCGCGATGCAAGAGCTACGTTCAAGCGCCCCGCGTCTTTGAACCCTGCGTCCCAGCTGTGCGAAGCAAGGATGCCTCCCGCCCTTGGTATTACGAGGCTAATCTCTTTGATCTCCTCCCACGGATCTAAGGGATTATTTGACAAAGAAGAGAAGTGCTAATCAAATCACTTCGTCATGTTGCTACGAACGGCTTATCACAATGCTCTCTGAATGCCGTTACAATTCAGGTGTAAACCAGCAGTCTCTGGCTAGACAGCTGACCCTGATTCCCCGATCAGCCAAAAGAAATCGTTCCCACAGGAGAAGGATTTTCTCTGACACTGAATATCCTGAGCTCACTGCAAACATGGCAAGCAGGAGCAGGGGAAAGCAACCGGCGATCAGCTCCGATGATGAGTCTGACACAGAACCCGAAGGAGTGTACCGACACACTCGCACCCAGACCGGGACAATTCCCCCAATTGACTACAATGCTCTAGCCCAGGGCATTGAGGTGAATGACTCGCATTCCGCTATTGCAGAGTCATAGGCTTCAAACTCTTCTATAGAGAAGGAGGCCTTTATATGACCAGCACTCCTGAGGAAACCGTCAGGCGCTTGGAGCAGCAAGCCCAGGTCCAGAGGGAACAATTAGAGATGATTTGTGCTCAACAAGAATCTATCGATTCCCTCAAGCAGATGCTGGCACAGTTGCTTGAAGACAAGAGGAAGTCAACCAACAAAACCTCCTCTAAAAAGTCTAAAGGCAAACGAAAAGAGGGAGAAAGCTCATCTTCCGTACGTATAGAGGAGAAAGAGCAGCCTACTTCTGGTTCGTCCAAATCCTCATCGCAAGGAAAAGACGACCGAGACCACGAAAAGATTCATTCTAGAAGAATGAATCAATTGGAGCAACGTCTGGAGGCCCTTACCAACCGAAAAGGCCTGCAAGAAGCAGGGGTGGTCCGACCATATCCGACCGAGTGGGACCTTGTTTCATACCCTCCCAAGTTCAAGGCTCCGACCCTCCAAGCATTCGATGGGAAAGGTTCACCGAACCAACATATCTACTACTTTAAATCCCAAACAGGGAATGTGGTAGATAATAATGCCATTCTGGCACGCTTGTTCATCGGCACCCTAAAAGGGCTTACCTTTGAGTGGTTCATGAAGCTCCCAGAGGGCTCCATCAAGAATTGGGGCGACTTAGAGAAGCTCTTCCTAACGCGCTTCTTTGAAGATGACTCGGAGGTCACCATGCCTACTCTTTTGGCCACCAAGCAGCGAAAGGGAGAATCCGTTAAGTCTTTCGTAGAAAGATTTCGGAACGTAGCACTCCGATGTCCAAGCGGTATGACCCAGGTCACCCTGGTGGAAACATGCCGCCATAATCTACAAACCTCACTCCTCGCCCAAATAAGAGTTGCCGAAAGCCGCACCTGGAAGCAGTTGATCCAACAAGGTGAACAGGCTGAAGAAATTGTCGCCCGGGTCAGGGCAGAAGAAAACAAACCCAGACCCGAGAGATCGACGAGGCGTGCGCCAGACACATCCCTCCAAACAAAAAGGAAGGATAACTTGGCAACAGAGACCAAATCCCCTGTCAAACCTCAACCGGTTAAGGGAAGTGGCTCTTCAAGCCAACCACGCGCCAGCAAGCAGTATTCCTTCAAGGATGAACATGTCGACTCGCTCTTCAAATTACTCAACAAGAGCAACAGACTGAAGCTTCCTGAAGCTAGGCGCCCTGAAGAAGTCGGTAAAACCGATAATCCCAACTACTGCATGTATCACAGGATGTTGGGACACCCCACCAAGAGTTGTTATGTCTTCAAGGACATCCTTCAGGCTCTGATTGACGCGGAGGTATTAAAACTCCGTCCAGAGCAGAAGATGGTGGCGGCCAATATGACGTCATTCCTCCAGTTTGGAAGACAACCTCCAACACCCTCTGGAGTAGTCCCTGTCCCAAAAGGAGAGCTAAGAATGGTCAACACAGGCCCTCACCAACAACAAGAGAAGGGCCTGGTACCCGTTTTCACACCTCGGGGAGAAGTCATGTGGGTTCATCCCGACCTTGTGGATGGCCAGCAATGGACCACTGTAACCAGCAGGAAGTCCAAAGGCAAAGCTAAAGCTTCATCCTGTAATGTGATATGTGCCTCTTCTCAGGAAGTAGAGACTGATATTCCCTCGCTGACTGATTCAGAAGAAGAGACGATAGCTCTGGCCACAGAACCCAACCAACTTGTGGCAGAAACCCGTTCGGGTCAGTCATATTTGAAAAAATATGACGAAATGGTGGCAACTCCTCCAAAACACGCTACGGAGCCAGCCAAGCCCTCCACAAAACCACCCGTGGAGAGACAGAAAGAGCTTCGGTTTTTCAAAGTTCTCTCAAAAGACATCGCGGAACGATCCACAGCACCTTATCGCTTTGATGTCCTGACTCAGCTGGCCAATATCCCGGCCCGAATCACTCTTTATGAGCTCCTCAGGCTATCGAAGTCAACCAGAGAAGCTTTGCAAGAGGCCCTAGCTAATGCTGAGGTGTTCATGACCCAAGTGCCGATTCGGCCACAAGAGGAAGATGTAGAAGATTGCCTCTATGCCTCCCAAAATGCTCCCTGCATCACCTTCACAGCAGATGATATGCAGGTTAAAGGGAAACACGATCGGCCCCTGTACTTCACAGGGTATATTGGTTCATTTGAAGTAAGTCGCATTCCGGTGGATCCCGGGTCCGCATTGAGCTTTATGCCTCGCCGGGTCATGCAGCATCTAGGGATTCCTACTCACCGTTTGAGCGCTACCCAGACTACCATTTATGGGTTCAATGCCAATGATACCCGTCCAATGGGGAAGATCAAGCTCAAATGCCAGATCGGGGATTTAAGGTCGGAGGTGACATGCTACGTGATCGATGCTGACACCTCCTACAATTTGTTGCTGGGACGACCATGGATTCATCGTAATTCCATCGTTCTCTCTACTCTCCACCAAGTTATGAAATACATCGACCGGAGTGGAAAGGTTTGAACATTGATTGCCGAAAGGCATCCGTTCAAGGGAGTCGAGAATTATTTCACAGATTCCCTCCTATATCAGGACTCTGTGAAAACAGACGAAATCCCACAACCAGAGGAACCAGACTCTGGTAATGAAGCCGACACAGAGCCGGAAAAAGAAGAATGCATGTGGGAACTAGATCCACTTGTAACGAGTATTAATAAGCTCGATGTTGATAATGTAAATCACCTAGAGGGAGGTGAATAGGTGATTATGCTAATCTAATGAACTTAATGCGGAATTTAAAAACTAATTGCAATTAACAAGAGATGCACACTCAAACAAGCCAAGCAAATAATTATGTTTGAACTATATGAATTGAAGCAAGGCACAAAGTAAAGAGAGAGAGAGAGAGAGAGAGCCAAGGGATCAAGCGCAAACAATAAGATATGTTTCGAGGTTCGAGCACCCAGCTCTACATCCCCGCCTTCACCCAGAAGGATTTTAAGTCCACTAGCTTGTCCACAAAGGACTCCCACAAAGGGAACCTCCACCGAGGATTTGGGGCAATAACAATTGCAAGGAGTACCCAACTCCTCTCCTTACAAACACAACCTCCTCCTTGAGGCACAACTCCAAGCCAACAAACAATCACCTCACAACTTGAGGGATTAGCACAAAGCAACACAAGGATCACCTCACAACTTGAGGGATACAACCCAAAGGCACAAAGCCAAGCAAAGATTGGGTTTATAACTTGGTGGTCTAACAAACAACCACAAACAATCTCTTTCTCCCACACAAAGATCCTATAGAATAAGAAAGTAGATGTAGCTCAAGTGTGGAGAAAACCAATGGAATGGAAATCAAAATCACAAAGAAAATCTTTGGGAAAAACTAGAAACCAAGATGAAGAAGTTGAATCAAAATCTTTTCCCAAAAACCCAAGTGCAAGCATACATATACAAAAAAAATATATTAGTATACAAAAATGTCAATATTGATACCAATTGAAAGATATTCAATGATACCAATTGAAATAACAATAATGATCAAGTGTATATATCATATAACTAGCCTCCCAATCGTGTTCAAGTTTAAAATGATTTTCACTATAAGGCATACATGAGCATGATCTCCCATCCAACCACCCTTGGAAGGTAGGGGTTTTCAAAACTAGGTTTGAAAATAGAGTACGTTTGAAAATCTCTACCATAGTGAAGAATACGAACTAGTTATAGGAAAAACTTTTAAACTAGTACGAAATCCTTCAAGCAAGGAATAAAATAAAATTATTTTTCATGAAACACATGTAATTCACATGATCACTAAACACTCAAAATCCATAAAGCCCATATCATACTCATGAAAACAAAATCATGAGAAACCTAATAAAGTGAGTGTACAAGTGTTATGTGACACATATCAACATGAAAATATTCAATTAAGCTCAATTTAAATTCCTTTAAACATGAAACATGAAAATCTAAAATTTTCAACAAAACAAATTATACTTCAAGGCATATGTATGTTTTGTCAACACAAAAAGTATACATACATATCCCTAAACACAATTGAGTCTATAGTAAAGATTTGCATGAAAAGCAAATGACTCAAGGGGTATACATGTATATCTTAAGGTTTGGCAAAATAAACATATACATGAAGTGAAAACACATGATCATAAAAACATGTCCAAAATAGGGAATACAAGTTAGAATGCATGAATCATCAAAACTAGACTATACTAGAACATCTAATGGGTACAAATAAGCATCCAAGCACAAACATATATAAAGATTTATATGTGGCCCATTCTATGTACAAGTATATACCTAGTCTTAATGAAAACTAACATTTAAACAAGTAATCAAATCATGTAGTATAAAACAGGACATAAATCATCATTACAAACATAAAACGATCATTATGTAAATCCACATGCTATTAGAATCATGATATACATAATAACTAAACAAATTGTGAGAACACAACATATGGGTCCAAATAAACATGGGTGATCTCAAAAGCTATACATGCATGTCAATGATCTAAGAATCATGGCATTTAACATAATAAACTCTAAACATCAAAAACATGAGATATCAAAACAAGAATCATAAACGCATATGATCATCATGCACATGCATTAGATCTAGGACATACATATTAGTTTAAAAACAAAGTGAGAACATAAAGATAGGTCCATGGGTGTCTCAAGTAACTAAACATGTATATCACTAATCTAAATCACATGGCATAATCATAATAAACAATGAACATGACATGCTATAAAATGATGAACGTGAAAAGCATGCAAATGTAAACGGGAGTTAGAGATTGTAATACCCCGTTCCCGGAATACGTACTTAGTTACGTATTCAGATTTTTCGATCGTATTTTTCGATTTACCTTCGATAATTGTTTTGTATTACGAACTATTTATATGAACGTTTTGCCTTGGATTGGGATTCGTGGACTCGGAGTCAGCCCTAGTCTGAACCGAGGGCCCGATCCTAGAGTATTACTCGATTTGGTCTTTCTACTATTCCGATTTGACCGATTTTAGTTTTAAATATCATTTTCCATTATTATATATTTTCTATAATTTTCTAGATTTTTCTGGAATTAAAAGAATTTCTTCAAAACCGGTGTCGGCCGGTGCCGCTGACCGATTCCTGGATTTTTATCTTTCACACAGTTAGGAATTTCATGATGGTCCTTTAGATATTATCTCTCAGAATCATATTTTCTACCTACATTCTTTTTCTGAGGATTTTATGATTTTATGAAAATTCCACCGGAGTCGGTAGATAACTGATTCCAGGATTTTTAGTTTTAAAACTATAAAGTATTTCTTAAAAAGGATTCACTATTATTCTTAATATAATATTATGGATTTTTGATGTTTATTTCGGGTCGTTCCGAGATACTTGATTTCGGGACGTATCCGGTATTTTCCCGAAAGATTTCCGCATCCACGACTCAATCCCGGGAATCTGTGTTTCTGATATTTTCATTTTTGGAGATCAAGAAAATATCTTCTCATTTCATTTCTTTTCCTTTTTCCTTTTTCCTTTATTTCCTTTAATCTCCACCACAAACTCCTTTACTTCCACCCTAAGTTTCTCCACCTCACCACCTTCCACACACTTCCATTCAACCTCATCCACACAAACTCTCCACCTCATCATCTCCATGGCAAGCTTTGATTGGCCAAAGAGAACACCTCATCCCTCATGTGGCAAGCTCCTATTGGCCAAGAGACACCTCACTCCCCACTTTGCAATTAAACCCCTCTTATTTATTTAATTGCAACTCCCTTTACAAAATCCAAATCCTATATATACATTTCCTTTTCATTTCAATCCCTTTCTTTCATTTCTCTTCACCAAAAGCCAAACCCTAGCTTTCACCACCTCCATCTCCTTCATCTCCACCAAGGCAACCACCACCACTTCTCCAACCTAGCTTCATCTTCTTCTTCCTTCATCACCATGGAAACCACCACCACAAGGTCAACAACACCAAAAGACTCCACCTTTCCTTTCATCATCAACCTCCATCACTTGGTGCCTTTTGGTGAGTAATTTCAATCACCAAGACTTGGTTATTTCTTAGCATGCTTAAGTTCACATATCATGTTCAATTATGCCATCAAAATCATATTTTTAGATCACCAAACACAACCACACAAAAATCTGATTTTTAGACCAACAGCAGCAGTTTTCAGGAGCCCGGTCGACCGACAGTCGACCGGCAGTCGACCGACGTGCACAACGTGCACGCTGGGATAGTCCGGTCGACCGGCAGTCGACCGGCACTCGACCGACCAAACCTGGAGCTCACGGCCTTGTATCGGTCGACCGGCAGTCGACCGATCACTCGACCGACCTGTATTTTCGGTCGACCGGCCGTCGACCGACAGACGACCGTCCTGGCACTGTTAGTGTACCGGTCGACCGGCCATTGACCCCAGTCGACCGTTAGTCTGTTTTAGGCCAAAATCTGTTTTCCTGTGGAAAAGTCCTAATTCTTTAGAACCCTGTATTAGTCGACTTAGGGTATCTGTTAGTTGACTTAGGGCCACTATTAGTCGACTACCCCATTTCTCCTAGTCGACCAACTTCTTTATTAGTCGACCACCTATTCCACCTAGACGACTAACCTTGCCTATCTGTTATAATTGATTCCCTTCTTGAAACTGAACCCTACCCTCTAGACTTACATCACATATAGGTATCACTTGACTTGTCACTTGACAAACATCGTCTTCTATTCTTTCTCTCTCTCATCTTCACTCTACATATTTATATCACAGGTTATGGCGCATCCCGAACTTCAGTGGATTACGGATATTTCGGTATATTGGTGACTCAGGCGAGTGTTCTCACTCGCTACCCTCTTGCTCCTCACTCCATTGATTATAATAGTATTCTCGCTCTAGTCTTCATGTATTGTATTTCATGCTTTATATCTTTTATTGCTTTATGCTATGCGTGGCCGACCCTTCGTGGTCGTTGGACTTGTTAGACTTTGGGTCATTGCTTTTACATTACCACTTGGCATTACTTTAGACCTGTCAGTTATGTACTACCATTTATCATATGTATATCACTTGGCAACTGTGTTATCATCTAACCACTTGCCATGCCACTATTTGGCAAGACCCTTTTATTATGTCATGACTTACCTGACTATTATCAATTCTTGATATGATTGGTTGCTTACTAATATCACCATCCTATCATGCTATCACTTTATACCCAGCATGATATACTTGACTTGTGATTGTCATCTTTACGGGGATTTGACTTGTTATTCTGTATCATGATCAGTGACTTGTTTTCCTGCTTTACATGCAGTGACTTGACTATATAGTACTTATGTACTCCTAATTTCCTGATCATGCCTAATTCCTGATTATTCCCGTAAAGTGATAATTAAACTATTGAATCTTAAAATGGACCAACTTGTATTGGGTCGGGGGAAACATGCGGATATCGATATGTGTTCGTGTTTACAGTGGCTTTAGGTTGTGCACTATATTTCCGGTCTGACCTGTGGTACTCCAGGGGACCGAGGGGAGAGCTGGCTCCCTTATTCCTGGCTTCATTATTATAAGGGCATACATAAGTCCCTCCTGATAGGCCTCGCGGCTGGCTTCCGTTTCCATGCAACGGAACAATCCTGGGCCGTGGTCCCGGGTATGTACGGGACCCACTGTAAACATAGTTCGTTGATACAACCGCTGTTTCCAATAACAACCTCGACTTGCTTATATATGGATGTATGTGAGTTGGCCGTACACCGAGCCACATACCTAGATATATGGGTTAGACGAGTAATAATAAAGTGTCATAATAATCGGCTCTTTAAGTTGTAAGTAGAGGTATGTGGAATGGGACGCATACTAAAGCCTGCAACTTAAACGGCTATGAATCCGTGATGTGCCTTACCGTATTTGCTTTTCCCGGACTTTATATCGGATTTCATGTTTTATGAGTATTATGTTATAACTACCTGGTAGCTCGGATTGGTTTTATTCGGATTTCCTGTTTTATGATTCTCATGCCATGTCTATTCTTACCTGCTCTATCCTATCTGCCTCCTGAGTATTCCCTACTTGATATATGCATTATTGTGCTCACCCTGCTTCACCACTTGATTTTGCTTCTACACTCGCCTGGGGAGTATTATTTGACTCCCCTGGATTCTCACGTCCAGATCTTGGAGCTAGGAGCGTGTGTTCAGAGTAACGCAGCAGTAGCGTGGATCTCCAGCCGACCGTCCTGAGCCACATCCTTCCAGGCCCCCTGTGAGTCTCTCGAGTTTTCCTTTTTAAACTCGTGAGTACCTTTATGCTGTTTTACTCTTGTACATCTGCTTGTATTCCCGCATTTGCGCATATTAGTGATATGATATTCATGTAATATTAGATCACTACTGGTGATAATTCTGTAATTGTATATATGTATTGGAATGTATAATGCACCATTTGCTTCCGTACTCTGATTCTTGTCTGTACTGATGCTTAGCGTATATACGGGAGGGTAGTTCGGACCTACGTATATACGTTGCAGTGACGTCCCCGTATCCGTGGAATCGGGGCGTTATAGGTTGGTATCAGAGCTTAGGCTCTTACTTCCTCAGTACGTCCAGAGGGCAAATTAATGGTAAAGAAATTTGCAACTGGAATACATGAATCTTGGTTATACATTCCAACTGCAAGTGCAGAGTTATCTATTTCTTGACTATCTTTCCTTTGATTTCAAATCCCTCCTTGACTATCTTTCCTTTGATTCTAAATTCCTCCTATCCTTTCCCTGTTTTGGTTTTATGTTTTGGTTTTATGAAGCCTTATACTACTTTAAGATATGACTAGACTAGAGAGGTAGTGGCTGGTTCTGGATGATGCTAGTATGTGATCTCTTCGGCCAATTCTATGAAGCTTGGTATTCTCCAGATCGATCTTGATCTGGCTATCTTTCAGAAGGCAGCAGTTGGGATTCTCTACGGATACTCTACATTCTCTACTATATCATTCAGAGCGATTGATGCCTGGTAATCGGGATTCTTAATTATCGGTCTTCTTTATTATTATGCTCAGGACTATCAGGGTTTTCTTTATCTTCGGTATTCTGGCTCATTTATTACACAGCCACGACATCATCAGTATATTTATTACACAGCCACGACATCATCAGTATTATATACGGCCGGCAGTGCAGAGTATGATTATTATTCAGTTGACTTGAGAGCCCTACCTATAGTATTTCATATCTTAATCGGTATAAATTCCACCCTTGTCCCCTTTGTATTCAATTTGCCCCTTAACGAAATTGCGAGGACGCAATTTTTTGTAAGGTGGGTGGATTGTAATACCCCGTTCCCGGAATACGTACTTAGTTACGTATTCAGATTTTTCGATCGTATTTTTCGATTTACCTTCGATAATTGTTTTGTATTACGAACTATTTATATGAACGTTTTGCCTTGGATTGGGATTCGTGGACTCGGAGTCAGCCCTAGTCTGAACCGAGGGCCCGATCCTAGAGTATTACTCGATTTGGTCTTTCTACTATTCCGATTTGACCGATTTTAGTTTTAAATATCATTTTCCATTATTATATATTTTCTATAATTTTCTAGATTTTTCTGGAATTAAAAGAATTTCTTCAAAACCGGTGTCGGCCAGTGCCGCTGACCGATTCCTGGATTTTTATCTTTCACACAGTTAGGAATTTCATGATGGTCCTTTAGATATTATCTCTCAGAATCATATTTTCTACCTACATTCTTTTTCTGAGGATTTTATGATTTTATGAAAATTCCACCGGAGTCGGTAGATAACTGATTCCAGGATTTTTAGTTTTAAAACTATAAAGTATTTCTTAAAAAGGATTTCACTATTATTCTTAATATAATATTATGGATTTTTGATGTTTATTTCGGGTCGTTCCGAGATACTTGATTTCGGGACGTATCCGGTATTTTCCCGAAAGATTTCCGCATCCACGACTCAATCCCGGAATCTGTGTTTCTGATATTTTCATTTTTGGAGATCAAGAAAATATCTTCTCATTTCATTTCTTTTCCTTTTTCCTTTTTCCTTTATTTCCTTTAATCTCCACCACAAACTCCTTTACTTCCACCCTAAGTTTCTCCACCTCACCACCTTCCACACACTTCCATTCAACCTCATCCACACAAACTCTCCACCTCATCATCTCCATGGCAAGCTTTGATTGGCCAAAGAGAACACCTCATCCCTCATGTGGCAAGCTCCTATTGACCAAGAGACACCTCACTCCCCACTTTGCAATTAAACCCCTCTTATTTATTTAATTGCAACTCCCTTTACAAAATCCAAATCCTATATATACATTTCCTTTTCATTTCAATCCCTTTCTTTCATTTCTCTTCACCAAAAGCCAAACCCTAGCTTTCACCACCTCCATCTCCTTCATCTCCACCAAGGCAACCACACACCACTTCTCCAACCTAGCTTCATCTTCTTCTTCCTTCATCACCATGGAAACCACCACCACAAGGTCAACAACACCAAAAGACTCCACCTTTCCTTTCATCATCAACCTCCATCACTTGGTGCCTTTTGGTGAGTAATTTCAATCACCAAGACTTGGTTATTTCTTAGCATGCTTAAGTTCACATATCATGTTCAATTATGCCATCAAAATCATATTTTTAGATCACCAAACACAACCACACAAAAATCTGATTTTTAGACCAACAGCAGCAGTTTTCAGGAGCCCGGTCGACCGACAGTCGACCGGCAGTCGACCGACGTGCACAACGTGCACGCTGGGATAGTCCGGTCGACCGGCAGTCGACCGGCACTCGACCGACCAAACCTGGAGCTCACGGCCTTGTATCGGTCGACCGGCAGTCGACCGATCACTCGACCGACCTGTATTTTCGGTCGACCGGCCGTCGACCGACAGACGACCGTCCTGGCACTGTTAGTGTACCGGTCGACCGGCCATTGACCCCAGTCGACCGTTAGTCTGTTTTAGGCCAAAATCTGTTTTCCTGTGGAAAAGTCCTAATTCTTTAGAACCCTGTATTAGTCGACTTAGGGTATCTGTTAGTTGACTTAGGGCCACTATTAGTCGACTACCCCATTTCTCCTAGTCGACCAACTTCTTTATTAGTCGACCACCTATTCCACCTAGACGACTAACCTTGCCTATCTGTTATAATTGATTCCCTTCTTGAAACTGAACCCTACCCTCTAGACTTACATCACATATAGGTATCACTTGACTTGTCACTTGACAAACATCGTCTTCTATTCTTTCTCTCTCTCATCTTCACTCTACATATTTATATCACAGGTTATGGCGCATCCCGAACTTCAGTGGATTATGGATATTTCGGTATATTGGTGACTCAGGCGAGTGTTCTCACTCGCTACCCTCTTGCTCCTCACTCCATTGATTATAATAGTATTCTCGCTCTAGTCTTCATGTATTGTATTTCATGCTTTATATCTTTTATTGCTTTATGCTATGCGTGGCCGACCCTTCGTGGTCGTTGGACTTGTTAGACTTTGGGTCATTGCTTTTACATTACCACTTGGCATTACTTTAGACCTGTCAGTTATGTACTACCATTTATCATATGTATATCACTTTGCAACTGTGTTATCATCTAACCACTTGCCATGCCACTATTTGGCAAGACCCTTTTATTATGTCATGACTTACCTGACTATTATCAATTCTTGATATGATTGGTTGCTTACTAATATCACCATCCTATCATGCTATCACTTTATACCCAGCATGATATACTTGACTTGTGATTGTCATCTTTACGGGGATTTGACTTGTTATTCTGTATCATGATCAGTGACTTATTTTCCTGCTTTACATGCAGTGACTTGACTATATAGTACTTATGTACTCCTAATTTCCTGATCATGCCTAATTCCTGATTATTCCCGTAAAGTGATAATTAAATATTGAATCTTAAAATGGACCAACTTGTATTGGGTCGGGGGAAACATGCGGATATCGATATGTGTTCGTGTTTACAGTGGCTTTAGGTTGTGCACTATATTTCCGGTCTGACCTGTGGTACTCCAGGGGACCGAGGGGAGAGCTGGCTCCCTTATTCCTGGCTTCATTATTATAAGGGCATACATAAGTCCCTCCTGATAGGCCTCGCGGCTGGCTTCCGTTTCCATGCAACGGAACAATCCTGGGCCGTGGTCCCGGGTATGTACGGGACCCACTGTAAACATAGTTCGTTGATACAACCGCTGTTTCCAATAACAACCTCGACTTGCTTATATATGGATGTATGTGAGTTGGCCGTACACCGAGCCACATACCTAGATATATGGGTTAGACGAGTAATAATAAAGTGTCATAATAATCGGCTCTTTAAGTTGTAAGTAGAGGTATGTGGAATGGGACGCATACTAAAGCCTGCAACTTAAACGGCTATGAATCCGTGATGTGCCTTACCGTATTTGCTTTTCCCGGACTTTATATCGGATTTCATGTTTTATGAGTATTATGTTATAACTACCTGGTAGCTCGGATTGGTTTTATTCGGATTTCCTGTTTTATGATTCTCATGCCATGTCTATTCTTACCTGCTCTATCCTATCTGCCTCCTGAGTATTCCCTACTTGATATATGCATTATTGTGCTCACCCTGCTTCACCACTTGGTTTTGCTTCTACACTCGCCTGGGGAGTATTATTTGACTCCCCTGGATTCTCACGTCCAGATCTTGGAGCTAGGAGCGTGTGTTCAGAGTAACGCAGCAGTAGCGTGGATCTCCAGCCGACCGTCCTGAGCCACATCCTTCCAGGCCCCCTGTGAGTCTCTCGAGTTTTCCTTTTTAAACTCGTGAGTACCTTTATGCTGTTTTACTCTTGTACATCTGCTTGTATTCCCGCATTTGCGCATATTAGTGATATGATATTCATGTAATATTAGATCACTACTGGTGATAATTCTGTAATTGTATATATGTATTGGAATGTATAATGCACCATTTGCTTCCGTACTCTGATTCTTGTCTGTACTGATGCTTAGCGTATATACGGGAGGGTAGTTCGGACCTACGTATATACGTTGCAGTGACGTCCCCGTATCCGTGGAATCGGGGCGTTACAGAGATCGATACCAAAATCGATGAGGGCACCTCTCTAGTTCTCCAAACCAATGGTGGTCCTCCTCCACCAAACTTCCCTTGAAAGTGATGCATCCAAATTGTTTTCTTTAAGCACAGAACGCATCCACTTCAAGGCACCGCTACTCTCACGTGATGCGAGAGCCCACACCTACATCAAAAATTTTAGGGGTGGTCTTTGGTACCCATTTTCTTTTGGGTCCATAGGGGTTAGTATCTTTCCTAACCCAAACAAGATTATTTGCTAAATTTTCAATATGTAAACGATCATAGCAAAATCTAGCAAGGTGGCATTTTCGACCACAATGTGTACACGTGTACACATGGGCATACATAGTGTGAAGTATGTGATCGTGATGAGCATGTATATGCCGTGATGGGTGTGCATGCAAAGATGGACCTTGTTTCTTACGAACCAAGGTTTCCAAGCGTGTATGATTTAAAGCACATTGGCTCAAAGTGGAGCCCAAACAATCAACACTTTTCTTCAAAATATTTATATCATTTTCAATAGTAGAAGATAAAGTGGAGCATGCAAAAGATGTGCAAGAAGAAGAAGCTATACTAGCATGGCACACATGAGAATCAATATCAATTTTTAAAGATTCATTTTTCTTTAAAACTAAATCCAATTCTTTTGTAATGAAATCAATTTCATTTTTCAAAACAAGGTTATCTTTTAAAACAAAATCCAATTTAGAAGATAAAACCTCATTGTTTTTCACAACATCATCACAATCATTTTTGCTTTTCAAAACATCAATCTCTTTTAGGGTAAGGTCTAGTTGAGATCTTAGTGAGTCACGTTCACTAGTAATCTCTTCCTTCTCTTGCAAAACCGATTCAAAAGTTGAGCACAAATCCTTCATTTCTTCTTTTAAATCAAAATGATTCTTTTTCAAAAGGTCATGTTTTTCCACAAAATTTTCAAGCTTAGAGGCAAGTTCTACATTTAAAGTTTGAACTTCTAAGCATCCATAGCAATATGAACTAGAGCTATCATCTAGTTGAGAATCTGATTGTACCTCAAGGGAGTCTTTCCCTTAGATCATGAGGCAATGTTCGTCGGACATGTCTCTCCTAGATCTCCTTATCTTGTTAATAATCCTTGGAAGCTTAGGAGAAGTCAATATACTCCAAACTGCAAAAGCCGAATCATAATGATCAAACACATGTAAAAGATCTTCATTAAGAGATGCTCTAAGTGTTTTAAGTGATAATGCATTGGCCTTCTTATGCTTGCTAGCATTTGGGTAGGATTCTTGAGTAGTGGCTTGATAAACTAGATGTCCTAGGCTTTTTAAATGACTACTCATCTTGGTCTTCCAAATATCATGTCTAGAAAAATCAAACATAGGAGGGCTATTCATGAGTGCAAACTAAATGTGTGCAAATGAACAATGCAAATGAAGATTAGCAAACCAAGATCTCACTCCTAGGTGGTTAAACCTAAATATCAGGAGCGTAGGCTCTGATACCAATTGTAAATCACCTAGAGGGGGTGAATAGGTGATTATGCTAATCTAATGAACTTAATGCGGAATTTAAAAACTAATTGCAATTAACAAGAGATGCACACTCAAACAAGCCAAGCAAATAATTATGTTTGAACAATATGAATTGAAGCAAGGCACAAAGTAAAGAAAGAGAGATAGAGCCAAGGGATCAAGCGCAAACAACAAGATATGTTTCGAGGTTCGAGCACCCAGCTCTACATCCCCGCCTTCACCCAGAAGGATTTTAAGTCCACTAGCTTGTCCACAAAGGACTCCCACAAAGGGAACCTCCACCGAGGATTTGGGGCAATAACAATTACAAAGAGTACCCAACTCCTCTCCTTACAAACACAACCTCCTCCTTGAGGCACAACTCCAAGCCAACAAACAATCACCTCACAACTTGAGGGATTAGCACAAAGCAACACAAGGATCACCTCACAACTTGAGGGATACAACCCAAAGGCACAAAGCCAAGTAAAGATTGGGTTTATAACTTGGTGGTCTAACAAACAACCACAAACAATCTCTTTCTCCCACACAAAGATCCTATAGAATAAGATAGTAGATGTAGCTCAAGTGTGGAGAAAACCAATGGAATGGAAATCAAAATCACAAAGAAAATCTTTGGGAAAAATTAGAAACCAAGATGAAGAAGTTGAATCAAAATCTTTTCCCAAAAACCCAAGTGCAAGCATACATATACAGAAAAAATATATGAGTATACAAAAATGTCAATATTGATACCAATTGAAAGAATTTCAATGATACCAATTGAAACAACAATAATGATCAAGTGTATACATCATATAACTAGCCTCCCAATCGTGTTCAAGTTTAAAATGATTTTCACTATAAGGCATACATGAGCATGATCT
Source organism: Agave tequilana (assembly GCA_038442645.1). Classification (NCBI taxonomy): domain Eukaryota; kingdom Viridiplantae; phylum Streptophyta; class Magnoliopsida; order Asparagales; family Asparagaceae; genus Agave; species Agave tequilana. The sequence continues at coordinate 21,448 of JAVJIF010013299.1, read as the reverse complement.
CCCATCCAACCACCCTTGGAAGGTAGGGGTTTTCAAAACTAGGTTTGAAAATAGAGTACGTTTGAAAATCTCTACCATAGTGAAGAATACGAACTAGTTATAGGAAAAACTTTTAAACTAGTACGAAATCCTTCAAGTAAGGAATAAAACAAAATTATTTTTCATGAAACACATGTAATTCACATGATCACTAAACACTCAAAATCCATAAAGCCCATATCATACTTATGAAAACAAAATCATGAGAAACCTAATAAAGTGAGTGTACAAGTGTTATGTGACACATATCAACATGAAAATATTCAATTAAGCTCAATTTAAATTCCTTTAAACATGAAACATGAAAATCTAAAATTTTCAACAAAACAAATTATACTTCAAGGCATATGTATGTTTTGTCAATACAAAAAGTATACATACATATCCCTAAACACAATTGAGTCTATAGTAAAGATTTGCATGAAAAGCAAATGACTCAAGGGGTATACATGTATATCTTAAGGTTTGGCAAAATAAACATATACATAAAGTGAAAACACATGATCATAAAAACATGTCCAAAATAGGGAATACAAGTTAGAATGCATGAATCATCAAAACTAGACTATACTAGAACATCTAATGGGTACAAATAAGCATCCAAGCACAAACATATATAAAGATTTATTTGTGGCCCATTCTATGTACAAGTATATACCTAGTCTTAATGAAAACTAACATTTAAACAAGTAATCAAATCATGTAGTATAAAACGGGACATAAATCATCATTACAAACATAAAACGATCATTATGTAAATCCACATGCTATTAGAATCATGATATACATAATAGCTAAACAAATTGTGAGAACACAACATATGGGTACATATAAACATGGGTGATCTCAAAAGCTATACATGCATGTCAATGATCTAAGAATCATGGCATTTAACATAATAAACTCTAAACATCAAAAACATGAGATATCAAAACAAGAATCATAAACACATATGATCATCATGCACATGTATTAGATTTAGGACATACATATTAGTTTAAAAATAAAGTGAGAACACAAAGATAGGTCCATGGGTGTCTCAAGTAACTAACACATACATAGAAAATACATTTTGTCCAAAACTCATCCAAATACAAAAACATGATATTAAACAACATTTAGGCATAATGTATATGGATATAATCCTATATACATGAAACATATATATATCCATGTTTTTGACTTTAATTCCAAAATATGTTTTGTAAACATAAAACACATGAATAAGTAAGTCAAAACTAAGTTTGTCTAGGATGCTGAAGCATGCATGTATATAGAACAAATCTTATATACATTAAACCATGTAAACTTGTTTTGATCTATCTATTCATGAAACCAAGATTGGTTAAACCAAAAACGGAAAAACTGAAAACCAATATTCAAAACATGAAACGTGTGTGTTATGAACTTGAGCATATCATACTATTCTAATCTTTACAATTTGGATCTAAACACAAAACTAAACTAGGTACCGATATCTTCTTGTAGAGCGCAATCTCCAAGCCGACTCGATCCAAAACTCTTTGATCCACCGAGCAAGTGCTATATATGATCTTTGACGCTCGGGCTCTTGAATCAACATGTGAAAGCTTCCAAATCATCTTGTTGAAGCTAATCACCTACTAATAACTTGATTAATGATCTGAAATTAAAATCACAAGATTATTAGTACACATAACTATATGAGTAAATCATCATCAAAACTAGAATGAAAGGCCTCTGGGCCAACAGATAACACCACCGATGATGTAGGTGGATGGTATATTAATGAAGAGTTAGATTTGGCTTATTTCTCTGTGTTCGCTTCTGATTCAGTGCCGTCAGACACTAGTACCGAAGTGGATGATGACCTCTAGCCGGCAATGGATGCTTTGACATCATTGCATGTACTAGTGAAGTCGTCCTTCGAAACGTACCAAGATGCCGGTAATGCGCAAGAATCAATATTCATGGTTCCAGCCAGACGGAAAGGCCAAAAACCAATTCTTTTCGGACGAATTAAATCCGAACCGATGTCCCGTGATGAATCAGAAAGCGAGAAGGAACCCCCTCAGTTCGGTCATTATGAGCCAAATGCACTCAGAATGATGGAAAGCATGGGGTATGATCTGACAAACGGCCCAGGGTTGAATTTCGGCAAAGGAAGGAGAACACTACTCCGATCTTTTGTGCCAAAAGGGAAATCCCCTGATTATTATCATCAGACTCGCAGGGGGTTGGGCTATGTGTCAACTCCGATCCCATCAGCCTCTGGCTCTGGAGAGTCATTATGCCATGATTACTCTTCAGGCATGGCATCGTGGGAGTCAGATGTTAGTGTCGGCAATATCTTCAGAGAACTTTCAGTGAATATGGTTTCAACAAGCCACCTGGAAGACGGAGATGAAGAGATGATCCAATCCGATACAGATCCTTGGATCAAACACTTAAATGCTCTTTGGGATACTCGCTTTGAACAGCGCGAGCCACCCACAGAAGATAAGGTTGTTCAGATTAACCTAGGAGATGAGGCTAATCCTAAGCCCATCTTTATAAGCGAAAGCCTGTCGCCCTCTGAGAAAAAGGATTTAATATCTCTTGTACAAGAATATATAGACGTCTTCGCCTGGAATTATGAGGACATGCCTGGACTTGATCCTCGAGTGGTTATGCATCGCCTCAACATTAATACGGACGTAAAGCCTGTCAAACAACAACAGCGACGGTTCCGTCCAGAAGTAATGGAGGCAATTCAATCAGAAGTCAGAAATCTTATAGACTCTGGCTTCATTAGGGAAGAACAACATCCTGATTGGGTAGGCAACATCATCCCCGTTGCTAAAAAGAACGGAAAGATCTGGATCTGCATTGATTTTCGTGATCTAAACGAGGCCTGTCCCAAGGACGAATTCTCACTTCTAATCACAGATGTCATGATTGACAATACGTGTGAATTCGAGCGAATGTCCTTCATGGATGGATTTTCAAGATATAATCAAATCAAAATGTATCCTGACGACGAAAAACATACCTCTTTCAGGACACCACTGGGGGTATACTGCTACACTGTCATGTCCTCCGGACTAAAGAATGCGGGGGCGACATATCAAAGGGCTATGAATGTCATTTTCCATGAACATATGCGCAAAACGGTGGAATGCTATGTTGACGACATCGCAGTAAAAAGCCGCGCTAAAGGTGATCATATAACTGATTTAAAGTTGTCTTTGACATCATGCGGGCCCATCAATTGAAGATGAACCCCACCAAATCCTTCCTGGGGGTAGCCAGCGGCAAATTCCTAGGATTCGTCGTAACCTCCACGGGGATTCATTTGGATCCGGAAAAGGTTCGCGCTATCCAAGAAATGCAACCTCCAAGAAACCTCAAAGAGCTCAGGGGATTGTAAGGACGATTGGCGTACATCCGAAGGTTCATCTCAAATCTCTCCGGAAGATGCCAACCCTTTACCAAATTAATGAAGAAGGGCGTTTCGTTCATTTGGGACAACGCTTGCCAGCAAGCATTTGAGGAAATCAAACAGTACCTCACACAACCACCAGTCCTTGTAGCTCCGGTGTCCGGAAAACCTTTCCTGATATATGTCCGGACAATGGATCATTCTTTAGGAGCTTTACTAGCCCAGAACGACGATCAGGGACGATAGCAAGCAATCTACTATTTGAGTAGAACAATGATCGGGGCCGAACAACTGTACAACCCGATCGAGAAGGAATGTTTGGCATTGGTGTTTGCTGTTCAGAAAATGCGACACTATTTGGTAGGCCAAACTATAAATGTCATATCAAAAGTCAACCCCTTGAGGTTACTCATGACAAAGCCGTCATCGTTAAATGGCCGACTTGCAAAATGGGTCATATTGCTATCCCAATATGAAATGTACTTTTTACCACAAAAAGCTGTGAAGGGACAAGCTGTGGCGGATTTCCTGGCTGAGCATCCAGATCCGAGGGCAGCCAAACTTTACGAGGATCTCCCAGACGAGGTCGCTGAAGCCTGCCAGACTCAGACATCCTTCAAAAGGCAAGTGTGGCAACTTTTCTTTGACGGTGCATCGAGAACAAGCCTAAAAGGACATATAGTGGCAGGAGTAGTAGTACTCGTGTCCCCACAGGACTATGTGATTCCTCGAGCTGTCTCATTAACCGAGCCTTGTTCCAACAATGTAGCGGAGTACAATGCCCTCTTGATTGGGATGCAACTCGCCGATGAGGTCGGCGTTAAAAATCTCGAGGCATATGGTGACTCTAAGCTCATCGTCAGTCAAGTTCGCGGGGAGTACGAAGTCAGACATGAAGACCTAGTACCCTATTACAACGCAACTGTCCACATGGCCGAGAGGTTCACAAACTTTTACATTGACCATGTACCACGCAAGCAAGTTGTGCATGCAGATGCACTGGAGTCTCTCGCTGCCTCTTTGGCTCTTCCAGCCGGAACAGTGGAGAGAATATTTGTCCACAGCCACGACCTGTATTGTCTGAGAATTGCTCTTGAGGACTACCAGGAGCCAACGGGAGATTGTCAAGGCAAAGAAGTTCTCGAGTCGTCAGCCGTCCAGAGCCTAGAGACTAGCGATTCCCTTATAATGATTATGTCTTATATGGCATCCTGCCTGAGGACACCAAAGAAGCGGCTGCCATTCGAAGGAAAGCCCTCAAATTCTACTATAATACGATTACGCGAACATTATATCGTCGATTGCATGATGGGATCTTACTCCGCTGCCTTTCACTAAAAGAAGCACAGGAGGTATTGAAAAAAGCCCATGACGGTATGTGTGGAACCCATCAACCTGGCCTAAAACTTGCATATTGACTCCAAAGGTTGGGATATTACTGGCCCAAGATGATTGCTGACGCTATCACTTATGCCAAAAGATGTCACGCCTGTCAAGTGCATGGTGATTTCATCCATCAAGCACCTGTATACCTTCACTCCACGACCTCTACCTCGCCGTTTGAGATGTGGGGGATGGATGTAGTCGGCCCTATCAGCCCACCATCATCAAAGGGACATCGGTTTATTTTGGCCATAACCGATTATTTCTCCAAATGGGCTGAGGCCATTCCTTTGAAGGAGGTGAGTCATCTGACGTGATCAAGTTCATCAAACATCATGTCATTTATCGTTTTGGGGTACCTCGGTGAATTGTTCATGACAATGGACCCCAGTTCGTCAGTCAGGCTTTCCAAAGGTTCTGCGCTAAGTTCAAAATCCAGAGTATGTCCTCAACGGCATACTATCCCGCCGCTAATGATCTCGCAGAAGCTTTCAATAAAACCATCGGCAAGCTTCTTAAGAAATTCGTCTCGAAAAGTCAGCGTGACTGGGACGACAAGCTAGGTGAATGCTTATGGGCCTATCGCACAACTATTCGAACCCCAACTAAAGCTACGCCATTTTCTTTGGTATATGGGTGTGAAGCCGTGTTTCCACTGGAAATCCAAATTCCGTCTCTACGTGTCGTCTTGACAGCGGAGATGACGAAGGAGGAGAAGCATCGACAGCGACTCCAAGAATTGGAGGCCTTGGATGATAAACGTCTGCAGGCCCAACAACAGATCGAGCTCTACCAAGCTCGGATTAGCAGAGCCTTCAACAAGAAAGTTAAAGTGCGAACTTTCAAGAAAGGCGATCTTGTCTTAGCCGTCAGAAGACCTATGGTGATGACACATAAGACAAAAGGAAAATTCCAGCCCAAATGGGAAGGACCATTTGTAGTAGAGTCAGTCTACTCAAATGGATCATATCGCCTCATAACTGCAAATGGCGATACACTCATGATGCCGATCAATGGCAGATTCCTGAAGAAGTACTATCCTTAATGGTACTCCTCCGCCGATCAAGTTAAAAGTACACCTCTGATCACAGCTCCAAATCCAAGAAAAGTTCTCTTCTTTTATTAGGTCACATCATGGTAGATCAGTGACAAGCTAATTAGGCATTGATTGTATCATTAAAAAAACAAAAGACGAAACTTGGATTCTAATGTTCTAATTTTCATTAACGTCCGACGCCTCCGACGGCTAAGGACAGAGGAAAATGTTGGCTTCTAAGACCAACATAAGTCTTTGACAACTCATCATGCTGAGGGGAATTGCATGGCTAGCCCAACTCAAACGGTAGTTGGTAAAGGCATCTCATATCTGTTGATAGCTGAGGGTTTGCTAAAAATCCTATGTGGATGTAGTTCCACTCTCTCCTCCAAAATTCCTTACCAATTCTCATACACAGAATGGTAGGTCTACAAAATACAATCATTGCTATGTTAACACTATACCTCTGGTAATGAAAATTTTCAATACTCCTTATCAAGTACAAACTTTACTTGTCAACCCTATATGGAGTAGCAAACCTTCAAATTTGTCAGGTTAACACTATACCTCTGGCACTTCAAAACTTCACTTGTCAATTCTCATCAATAGAATGGCAGGCCCTCAAATTGCTCGTATCGCAAACCAATTTTTGTCAAGTTAATACCACACCTCTGACAAATTACTGTTAAGTTAACATTACACTCTTAACTGTAATTAAGCTGCTGCCAAGTTCAATATTAAACCTTTGACAGCCATTTTTCCCTCAGACTTCCATATCGAAGCTGAAATGGACGATGCTAAGTTTAATACTACACCTCTAGCGTCCAGGTCATTGCCGAGTTCAACAATACACTTATGGCCATGACCTTCCCTCGGACTTCCTTGTCAAAGTCGAGATGACCAATGCCAAGTTCAAAATTACACCTCTAGCATTACCCTCGCTGCTAAGTTAAACATCACACCTATGGTAGTGATACTTTCAGTTTTCACAAATAAAACTGAAATGCTTTTGAGTCAAGTTAATATCACACCTCTGACTCACATTCTTGTCAAGTTAACATCACACTTCTGACAAGACTACATTCAACCCGTTAAGTTAATATCACACCTCTAACGGTGAAAAACTTTCCTAGATCCCCCGCGAATCTAGTCTCACTTGTCATTCTCATCAACAGAACAACAAGTCTACCCAAAAACATTGTTAGGTTAACATTACACCGTTAACAGTGTTTTCATTAGATCCCCAGCTGATCTTAATCAAGTTAATCCCTAACCTCTGATAAAAGCTCATCTTCCCTGGGGGTACAAGTTCCACCTGTCACTTTCCTTTATAGAGTGGTGGGTCCATAAAAATTATCTTATCCCTTGTCAAGTTAATATTACACCTCTGACAGCATTGTTGAGTTCCTGAAATAGGATCTCTCTCTACAAAATCTGACTCGTTAAGATTATCATCATAGTTTTGACAAGTCAAAGATTCTTTGCTTCTATTCGTCGGACTAAAAAAAAAGAGTTCAAGACAATAGGAGACAAAAAGAAAAGTGTCGCTTTTATTTATATCCAGGCATATGAAAGTGATACAAAACGCTCTCTTATACAAAAAGATTGAGTGTTACAATAAAGGAGTATAAAGAAGTCCCTCTCTCTCAAAGGTTGCACTAACTCCTTGAAGCTTCTCACCATTCCAAGTACAAGATGTTCGGAAGGGCGCCAAAGATGGGCTGAGCACTGTGATGACGTTTGGAGGCTGATTATGTCACCGTGCACGACGTAAACATCGAAGAAGCTCCTCGTTGACCAAGCGCAATGGTGTTTCTTGAGGTCGAATGCAGCAGAACCTTCTGATTCCACCTGACCAACCGATGTGGGCTATGATCCTTCGTTGATGAACATCTCCACCACCAGAAAGTCATCCAATGAGCATGGAGCTTTCATCGATGCCACTTCTGGGGTAAGTGAAGGGAGAATCCAAGACCATACCCACCACTATATCCACCGCCATACTCACTCTGACCATGCCATGCCAAGAAGCATGACCGGTGCATTGAATCCAAAGAGATCTTGGCGGGTGTCTGATCCTCGTCTCCCGAGAATATGAGCCATGACTTCTTCTCCAGTGGTCGACCATCGAACAAGTTTGCTGGCCGAAATATTCTCCCAGGGGCCCAGCGAATATGAAAAAGGATGATTAAGCCTACCTGCGAGAAGCAAACAAAAATTAGAAGATCTGAAACTTAGTATACTTCAACAGAAGAACTAAGTGACAGACGCAGCTATTGCTGAAAACTTCAGACGCAGGTTTGACACATTCTACATCTAAGCTTAGTATACAAATGAGCATGAAGTTCAATTATATATGAGTCAATTGTAGTTCACTATTCATGTAACACCCCGCTTCCGGAATACGTACCTAGTTGCGTATTCAGATTTCTCGATCGTATTTTTTTGATTTACTTCCTGTATTTATTTTGTATTATGAATTGTTTATATTATTGTTTTGTCTTGGATCCGGATTCACGGACTCGGAGTCAGCCCTAGTCTGAACCGAGGACCCAATCCTAGGGTATTGCTCGATTTGGTCTTTTCGCTATTCCGATTTGATCGATTTCAGTTTTAAACATCATTTTCCAATATTTTAGATTTCTATGATTTTTTGAAATTTTCCTGAATTAAGTTGAAAGTCTTCAAACCGGTGTCGACCAGTACCGCTGACCGATTCCCGGATTTTTAATTCACAAACGGATTGGGATCACTAGAAGTGTCTTTTTACATTATTTCTTAAAATCACATTTTTTATCTAAATACTTTTTCTGAGGATTTTATGAATTTATGAATTCCACCAGATTCGGTATCGGCCAGTATCGCTGGTTGATTCCAGGATTTTTAGTTTGAAAACGGGATTTTTATTTCTGAAAACCGATTTCGTATTAGTCCTCAGGATGACGTTTTCTACCTCCGGGTATTTTTTGGGATTTTTCCGGAACAGTCGATTTTTCGCGACCATATTATAATATTATTATTTTTATCTTTTCTTTCTTTCTTTCTTTCCTTTTCTTTTCCCTCAACCGACTTCACCAACGCCACCTCACCCCCTCATTTAATTCCCTCTCCCATCAATCACATCCCTCCATCATCACCCCCCTTTTTTTCTTTTTCTTTTTCTTTTCTTTTTCTTTCCTTTCTTTTTCTCTTCTCCCCATTTCTTTCCCTCTCATTCTTCTCCTGGAGATGGCCGACGCCCCAACCGGCCACCACCACCGCAGGCGCTCCGGCCACGTCGCCGGCGAGTGATCCCCCCAACACCGGCAGCCAAGCTTTCTCTCCTCCATCACCAATAACCCCACCATCTCCATCCTCCTCAAAACCACCACCTAATCCACCTTCTTCTTCTTCAATCATCTTCTTCAAATCACCTCCACCACCACCTTCTTCTCCACCCAAATAACACCACCCACAACGCCATACTCCTCCTCTTCTTCTCATCTCCTTCAATTCTTCCTCCACCACAAACCTCTCACCCCAAAACCCAAATCCCCTCTTTTTCCCCTTTCTTTGGGGTGGCCAGCGCCACCCCGGACCTGGGCGCCGCCGGCGGCGTGCCGGCGGCCGTGAGCGGCCAAGGAGGGGCCCCTGGGCCCCTGTGCGCGGCTGAGGGGGGCAACAGCCCCTCTCTCCTTCTTTTCTCCCTCTCTCTCTCTCACTTTCTCCCTCTCCCCTTGATCTCTCTCTCTCCTCTCTCTCAACTCTCTCTCTCTCACCTGCTCAATCTCTCTCTCACCTGCTCAATCTCTCTCTCCTGGACTTTCTCTCTTTCCTGCCCACTTCTCTCTCTCTCTTCTCTCTCTCCTCCCATTACAAGCTCTCTCTCTAGATTCTCTCTCTAAGAATCTCTTTCTCTCTCCTGTACTGTCTCTCCTTATCTCCCTGTCTCTCTCTATTAATTACTGACGCGGATCTCACCCCCGCGTCCAGGCAACTCCTTAACGCGAGTCTTCGCGAACTTGGCATCTGTTCAACACGGCCTTCGCGTTCTTGTATCGACGCAGCGCGGAGTTCAGGCCCGCGTCTGTGTCCCTCTCGTGTCGACACGACGCGAAGATAATACCCGCGTCTGTGTTCTCCTCGTGCCCTGACTTGAACGCGGGTCTCGAACCCCGCGTTCGTGGCATCTTCGCGACGCGACTCCCGCGTCTGTGATTACCGCGTCTGCTATCCCCGCGACGCGACTCCCGCGTCTGCGACCCCCGCGTCTCACTCTCATAAGCCCGCGTCTCCCTGTGTCCCTTTCTCTCTCTAGGTTTCTCTCTCTAACTCTTTCTCTCTCCTCTTCACTTTCTCTCTCTTCATAATTATATATTATTTTATGGCGCGTGCGCGAGTTCCATGGATTTCGGAGTTTCCAGCTTTTCCGAAGATTTAGGCGAGTGTCCTCGCTCTCGCCTCCATTTGGGTTTCCCCACTTTGTCGGGTCGACATGTATTTTATTCCATGTTTTCATGTATTATGTATTGGGCTGAGTCCCTGTATTTGTGCATGGCCGAGTGCCAATGACTGGACCCTTTAGCCTCCGGTCTCTCACTATCTCGAAAGAGACGTGATTGGGACCGTCAGGTTTCTCTGGACCCTTCAGCCTCCGGTCTCTCACTATCTCGAAAGAGACGTGATTGGGATCGTCAGGTTTCTCATTCAGCCTCCGGTCTCTCACTATCTCGAAAGGGAAGTGATTGGGACCGTCAGGTCTCTCAGCTCCGCCTGGTTATCATGATCAGCGTTCAGCGCTTTACCACTAGATTCGTCTAGGCGAGATGCTGCCGGAATTCCTACTCGCACCTTAAGCCGAGTTGTCCCGGTAACCTTGCCAGACGCTCCAGTGTTAAATACTGTTTGCTGTCTGTACACTCCAGCTTGCTCAGCTCTGCTTGAATGTGCTCAGCTACTATTCTATCACATGCCATGTATTTACCTGATATGTTAACACTTGGCATGCCATGCCATTACTTCATACATGTCTTTTACATGCTACTGTTTAACACCTGTTTGTACCATCTGACACCAGACATGCTACTACTTGGCAAGGCCCCTTGTTATGATATGACTTGCCACCGGACTAATATCAATCTTTTGACACGACTGGTTACTTGTCTAATATCACCATCTTGTCATGCTATCCCTTGACACCCGGCATGATATAATTGACCTGTGATTATCTCATTTACGGGAATGCTATACTTGTTATCCTGCATTACATGCAGTGACTTGAATCTTGTACTTATTATCCTGTATTATATATACAGTGACCTGAATCTATAGTACTCATGTACTCCTGAACTCCTGATCATGTCTTGTACCTGCTATTCCCGTAAATTGATAATCACATATTAAATTCTAATAAGACAACTTGCACCCGGTTTGGGGGAAACTGATGGGCCCTGATTAATCATGTTTATGGTGGTCTTATCGAGCCGCGCGTGGCCACATACTTGAGGGATCACCTGGCGGCCACCAGGGATTCCGTAGGGTGTGCTGGCACCCCTACTCCTGTTTATTCCTGCCGGGTATGCACACGCCCTAGGCCTATTTCTATGGGATCTGCGATACTCTATTCCTGTTCGGGCGTCCATAAGTCCCGGTACCTAGCGGTACGTTCTGGCTCAGCACCGGATACTCCTGAACCGTTGTCCCGGGCATGTACGGGGCCCATCCGAAACATGATTCATCGAACTTTATCAGTTTCCAAATACTTGCTATATAAGTTGTGAGTGGAAGTATGTGGAATGGGACACATACTGAAGCCTGGAACTTAGACGGCCCAATTATAATAATATGCTAATATGAAACTGTTGTGTGTTTGTAACTCGGGTCGTGTGCGCTTGGATTACGGTGACATGTGATAAAGGTATATAAATGAGGGTTTCCTTATTTGGATTATTCCTTCGATGTACTAATCTCATGGAGCCGTGACCTAAGCATGTACGATCGGTTTTGCTTGTAATCGGCTTTCTTCGGTTTTATCGTTTTTATCGGTTTTATGTTAGATTAGGGGATATCTAGTGTTGACCTATCTACTCATCTCTTTACCTACTCTTATCTTATCATACCATGAGTACTTCCTGCCTGATATCACTTGTTATATATCTACCTGCTTATACATACTTATGCTCACGACACGGTTTTTAATGTATGATTATAGTTCGGTTTTATCGATACACATGTGCTTATCCTTGCACGCCATCTGGCTTTTGCCTCATCACTCGCCTGGGGAGTTTCATCTGACTCCCCTGGATCCTCATGTCCAGGTCATGGAGCTTGGAGCGTGTGGATTCTCCCAGTTGCTGATCAGAGTGGGCAGCGGTAGCGTGGATCTCCAGCAGACCGTCCGGAGTCCCATCCTTTCAGGCCCTCTTGTTCGGCTCTAGAGTTTCCTGTTATGACTCTGAGCCTCCTTTTGTACTATTTATACTTGTACATCTACTTGTATTCTCGCATTTGCGCCATATTGGTGATGTAATATTCATGTAATATTGGATCACATCTAGTGATAACTTTGTAACTGTACTCATGCGTTGGAATGTATAATGCACCACTTGCTTCCGTACTCTGATTCTTGCCTGTACTGATGCTTAGCGTATATGCGTGAGGGTATTTCTTACCTGCGTATATACGTTGCAGTAACGTCTCCGTACCCGCAGGATCGGGGCGTTACAGGGTGGTATCAGAGCCTAGGCTCTCGCATCCTCAGTACGTCCAGACGGCAAATTAATGGTAAAGAAATTTGCAACTGGAATGCATGAGTCCTGGTTATACAGTCCAACTACAAGTACAGAGTTATCTATTCATTCTTTATCATCCTTCCTTTGATTCCTAATCCCTTCCATCTTTCCTCTGTTTTGGTTTTTCGAAGCCTTTATACCAACTTAAGATATGAATAGACTAGAAAGGTAGCGACTGGTTCTGAATAAAGCTATTATATGATCTCTTCAGCCAACACTATGAAGTTCGGGTATTCTCGGGATTGATCCACGATCGGGTTATCTTTCAGAAGTCAGTAGTCGGAATTCTCTACAGATATTCTACATTCTCGGCTATATCTTTCAGAGTGATCGATGCCTGGTTTTCGGAATTCTTAATTATCGGTCTTCTTTATTTATGGTCAGTATTATTTGGCATCGTTTAAAGATTTATGCAGCAGGAAGTGCAGAAGATGTCTATATTCAGATTATTGTTCAGTCGACTTGGGAAGCCCTACCTGCAGTGATTCATATCTTGATTGGTATAATTCCGCCCTTGTCCTCTTTGTGTTCAATTTACCCCTTATCGAAATTGCGAGGACGCAATTTTTTGTAAGGTGGATGGATTGTAACACCCCGCTCCCGGAATACGTACTTAGTTGCGTATTCAGATTTCTCGATCGTATTTTTTTGATTTACTTCATGTATTTATTTTGTATTATGAATTGTTTATATTATTATTTTGTCTTGGATCCGGATTCACGGACTCGGAGTCAGCCCTAGTCTGAACCGAGGACCCGATCCTAGAGTATTGCTCGATTTGGTCTTTTCGCTATTCCGATTTGACCGATTTAAGTTTTAAATATCATTTTCCAATATTTTAGATTTTTTATGATTTTCTGAAATTTTCCTGAATTAAGTTGAAAGTCTTCAAAACCGGTGTCGACCAGTACCGCTGACCGATTCCCGGATTTTTAATTCACAAACGGATTGGGATCACTAGAAGTGTCTTTTTACATTATTTCTTAAAATCACATTTTCTATCTAAATACTTTTTTGAGGATTTTATGAATTTATGAATTCCACCAAATTCGGTATCGGCCAGTATCGCTGGTTGATTCCAGGATTTTTAGTTTGAAAACGGGATTTTATTTCTGAAAACCGATTTCGTATTAGTCCTCAGGATGACGTTTTCTACCTCCGGGTATTTTTTGAGATTTTTCTGGAACAGTCGATTTTTCGCGACCATATTATAATATTATTATTTTATCTTTTCTTTCTTTCTTTCTTTCCTTTTCTTTTCCCTCAACCGACTTCACCAACGCCACCTCACCCCCTCATTTAATTCCCTCTCCCATCAATCACATCCCTCCATCATCACCCCCCTTTTTTCTTTTTCTTTTTCTTTTCTTTTTCTTTCCTTTCTTCTTCTCTTCTCCCCATTTCTTTCCCTCTCATTCTTCTCCTGGAGATGGCCGACGCCCCAACCGGCCACCACCACCACCGGCGCTCCGGCCACGTCGCCGGCGAGTGATCCCCCCAACTCCAGCGGCCAAGCTTTCTCTCCTCCATCACCAATAACCCCACCATCTCCATCCTCCTCAAAACCACCACCTAATCCACCTTCTTCTTCTTCAATCATCTTCTTCAAATCACCTCTACCACCACCTTCTTCTCCACCCAAATAACACCACCCACAACGCCATACTCCTCCTCTTCTTCTCATCTCCTTCAATTCTTCCTCCACCACAAACCTCTCACCCCAAAACCCAAATCCCCTCTTTTTTCCCCTTTCTTTGGGGTGGCCAGCGCCACCCCGGAAATGGGCGCTGCCGGCGGCGTGCCGGCGGCCAAGGAGGGGCCCCTGGGCCCCTGTACGTGGCTGAGGGGGGCAACAGCCCCCTCTCCTTCTTTTCTCCCTCTCTCTCTCTCACTTTCTCCCTCTCCCCCTTGATCTCTCTCTCTCTCCTCTCTCTCACCTGCTCAATCTCTCTCTCACCTGCTCAATCTCTCTCTCTCCTGGACTTTCTCTCTCTCCTTTCTCTCTCTCTCCTGCCCTCTTCTCTCTCTCTCTCTCTTCTCTCTCTCCTCCCATTACAAGCTCTCTCTCTCTAGATTCTCTCTCTAAGAATCTCTTTCTCTCTCCTGTACTGTCTCTCCTTATCTCCCTGTCTCTCTATTAATTACTGACGCGGATCTCACCCCCGCGTCCAGGCAACTCCTTAACGCGAGTCTTCGCGAACTTGGCATCTGTTCAACGCGGCCTTCGCGTTCTTATATCAACGCAGCGCGGAGTTCAGGCCCGCGTCTGTGTCCCTCTCGTGTCGACACGACGCGGAGATAATACCCGCGTCTGTGTTCTCCTCGTGCCCTGACTTGAACTCGGGTCTCGAACCCCGCGTTCGTGGCATCTTCGCGACGCGACTCCCGCGTCTGTGATTACCGCGTCTGCTATCCCGCGACGCGACTCCCGCGTCTGCGACCCCCGCGTCTCACTCTCATAAGCCCGTGTCTCCCTGTGTCCCTTTCTCTCTCTAGGTTTCTCTCTCTAACTCTTTCTCTCTCCTCTTCACTTTCTCTCTCTTCATAATTATATATTATTTTATGGCGCGTGCGCGAGTTCCATGGATTTCAGAGTTTCCAGCTTTTCCGAAGATTTAGGCGAGTGTCCTCGCTCTCGCCTCCATTTGGTTTCCCCGCTTTGTCGGGTCGACATGTATTTATTCCATATTTTCTTGTATTATGTATTGGGCTGAGTCCCTGTATTTGTGCATGGCCGAGTGCCAATGACTGGACCCTTCAGCCTCCGGTCTCTCACTATCTCGAAAGAGACGTGATTGGGACCGTCAGGTTTCTCTAGACCCTTCAGCCTCCGGTCTCTCACTATCTCGAAAGAGACGTGATTGGGATCGTCAGGTTTCTCATTCAGCCTCCGGTCTCTCACTATCTCGAAAGGGAAGTGATTGGGACCGTCAGGTCTCTCAGCTCCGCCTGGTTATCATGATCAGCGTTCAGCGCTTTACCACTAGATTCGTCTAGGCGAGATGCTGCAGGAATTCCTACTCGCACTTAAGCCGAGTTGTCCCGGTAACCTTGCCAGACGCTCCAGTGTTAAATACTGTTTGCTGTCTGTACACACTCCAGCTTACTCAGCTCTGCTTGAATGTGCTCAGCTACTATTCTATCACATGCCATGTATTTACCTGATATGTTAACACTTGGCATGCCATGCCATTACTTCATACATGTCTTTTACATGCTACTGTTTAACACCTGTTTGTACCATCTGACACCAGACATGCTACTACTTGGCAAGGCCCCTTGTTATGATATGACTTGCCACCGGACTAATATCAATCTCTGACACGACTGGTTACTTGTCTAATATCACCATCTTGTCATGCTATCCCTTGACACCCGGCATGATATAATTGACCTGTGATTATCTCATTTACGGGAATGCTATACTTGTTATCCTGCATTACATGCAGTGACTTGAATCTTGTACTTATTATCCTGTATTATATATACAGTGACCTGAATGTATAGTACTCATGTACTCCTGAACTCCTGATCATGTCTTGTACCTGCTATTCCCGTAAATTGATAATCACATATTAAATTCTAATAAGACAACTTGCACCCGGTTTGGGGAAAACTGATGGGCCCTGATTAATCATGTTTATGGTGGTCTTATCGAGCCGCGCGTGGCCACATACTTGAGGGATCACCTGGCGGCCACCAGGGATTCCGTGGGGTGTGCTGGCACCCTACTCCTGTTTATTCCTGCCGGGTATGCACACGCCCTAGGCCTATTTCTATGGGATCTGCGATACTCTATTCCTGTTCGGGCGTCCATAAGTCCCGGTACCTAGCGGTACGTTCCGGCTCAGCACCGGATACTCCTGAACCGTTGTCCCGGGCATGTACGGGGCCCATCCGAAACATGATTCATCGAACTTTATCAGTTTCCAAATACTTGCTATATAAGTTGTGAGTGGAAGTATGTGGAATGGGACACATACTGAAGCCTGGAACTTAGACGGCCCAATTATAATAATATGCTAATATGAAACTGTTGTGTGTTTTGTAACTCGGGTCGTGTGCGCTTGGATTACGGTGACATGTGATAAAGGTATATAAATGAGGGTTTCCTTGTTTGGATTATTCCTTCGATGTACTAATCTCATGGAGCCGTGACCTAAGCATGTACGATCGGTTTTGCTTGTAATCGGCTTTCTTCGGTTTATCGATTTTTATCGGTTTTATGTTAGATTAGAGGATATCTAGTGTTGACCTATCTACTCATCTCTTTACCTACTCTTATCTTATCATACCATGAGTACTTCCTGCCTGATATCACTTGTTATATATCTACCTGCTTATACATATTTATGCTCACGACACGATTTTTAATGTATGATTATAGTTCGGTTTTATCGATACACATGTGCTTATCCTTGCACGCCATCTGGCTTTTGCCTCATCACTCGCCTGGGGAGTTTCATCTGACTCCCCTGGATCCTCATGTCCAGGTCATGGAGCTTGGAGCGTGTGGATTTCTCCCAGTTGCTGATCAGAGTGGGCAGCGGTAGCGTGGATCTCCAGCAGACCGTCCGGAGTCCCATCCTTTCAGGCCCTCTTGTTCGGCTCTAGAGTTTCCTGTTATGACTCTGAGCCTCCTTTTGTACTATTCATACTTGTACATCTACTTGTATTCTCGCATTTGCGTCATATTGGTGATGTAATATTCATGAATATTGGATCACATCTGGTGATAACTTTGTAACTGTACTCATGCGTTGGAATGTATAATGCACCACTTGCTTCCGTACTCTGATTCTTGCCTGTACTGATGCTTAGCGTATATGCGTGAGGGTATTTCTGACCTGCGTATATACGTTGCAGAACGTCTCCGTACCCGCAGGATCGGGGCGTTACAATTCATATATGTATAAATGCAAGTTTGACACATTCTACATCTAAGCATGTAAATACCACATGAAGCACATAAAATAAATAAAACATGATCATGCTAAAAATATCATGAATGAACAAGCATGAACATAAAAAGTAGGAGTTTAGAGATAGATACCAACTCCAAAGCTCCAAAAATGGTGGTCTTTCCACCAAAGCTCCTTGATAGTGATGCATCCCAAAAGTATGTCCATCATGTCCAAGTGCATCCACTACCAAGGCACCAATCCTCTCACGTCTTGTGAGAGCCCTCACCTACATCAAAAGCAAATGGTGGGAGTTTGGTACCCATATTTTCTTGGGTCCTTTGGGGTTAGTCTTGTAAGGAACCCAAAAAATTTTATTATCAGCAAAATTAAAATGATGCAACTTGTCGTAACAAAATTTTGCTAATGGCCTTTGCGGCCACAATGTGTACACTTGTACACCTTAAGATGCTTATGTGAATGTTTGTGATCGTGATGTGCAACATAAGCATATGCATGATGATGATGTGCATGAGAGGGTGGAGTTTGTTTCTTTGCAAACATGGACTCCAATCTAGAATGGTTGAATGCACACGAGTTCAAAGTTGAACTCAAACAATTAATCCTATTTTTCAAAACATTTACTTCATTTTGATCAATAGAAGTGGTGGCATGTAAAGCATGATCAAAAGTCTTTTTCTTTTTAGAAACCTTTTCTTTTTCTTTTTCTTTTTCAAAAATTTTTCCTTTTAAAATATTATTTTCTTGAAAAACAACTTCTCTTTGTTTTTCCACCAAAGAAATTTTAGTTTTCAAACTAGTATTCCCTTCACATAAATCATTCAATTTTGCAAGCAAGGAAACATTCTCATTTTTCAAATCTTCATTTTCTTTTTCTAAGCATGCCATTTTATTTTCTAATGAATCTTTTTCATTAAGCATGGCATCAAAATTCTTTTTCAAATTTTTGTTATCTTTTTCTAAACATGCAATGTTACTTCTAAGTGAATCATGTTCCTTATGCATGCATGCAATGTTCTTTTTCAATTTTTATTTTCTTTCTTTATCATGTCATATTTTTCAAGCAATAGATGACAAAAAGTAGAAAGCTCTTCATATGACATGTTAACATCCTCATCCTCAGATTCGGTAGTTACCTCAAGGGGGTTATCCCCTTGAACCATGTAGCACTTGTTGGAGGTGTCGCTTCCAACATCCGAGTCGCTCCCCGCATAGTATTGTTCATTTTCACCGAGGGAGATGAGGGTATTCCACACTACAAAAGCCAAATCAATGTTAGCAACTCTAGATAAATAAACATCATCAGGGTAGACTTTAAAGCATGAAGGGCTTTTGCATTAGCCTCAAAATTCTTACCATCTAAACAATATGCATTATTAGTAGTGGCAAGATAAACATGATAACCTAAGGCTTTGAGGTACAAGGACATTTTCACCTTCCATATATGGATGTTAGCAATGTCAAACATGGTGGTGACATGAAGTCCATGGTGTGTGTACAAATATTGTGATTAGCCTAAAATGAGGATCTTTAACTCTAAATTGTTAGACCAAATCAGAGTACCAAGCTCTGATACCAATTGTAGGGTTCACCTAGAGGGGGGTGAATAGGTGAAGGTTAATCTAATGGTCACTTAATGCTAAATGATGCAAATAATGCAGAAGCTAAAACTAATTATGACCAAATAAAAACTTTTACACTAAACACTATGTATAACGCAAGAGAGTGTGCCGAATTCCCCGTGAAGGACTCTGGACAAACTCCTCTAGATTCCCCTTGAATGGGTTGAGGTGCCGCGTTGGCTCTCTTGGTTGAATACAAGTGTTAGCAAACAATCCCACGCAAGTATATCAATTAAGCACAAATGAATATATCAAGCATATAAAGATAGACAATAATTGAATGCAAGATATAAACAAGAGACAAAGAGAGAGAGAAAGCAATCGCAAACACAAAGGGTTTGTTTCGAGGTTCGAGCACACTTGCTCTACATCCCCGCCTTCGACACACGAAGGATTTCCACTATGCAAGATCCCACTGGATCTCTCCTCTCGGTGCCGCAACACCTACAAGCCCTCGGACTCTCTAGTCCCGTACACACCGCAAGCCCACCGGCTCGCCGAGGCCGCACCTCAAACACGAGTTCGCACCCGAACCCGAAAACACCAAGTCCTCACTAGGACCCAAACAATCACGAGCACACTTGCCCGTCTCCTCAAAGAACAAAGAAAAGATCTTTGGTGATCTAAACACTTTGATCACCTAAAGGCTCTCACTACAACACTCCTATAAGATGAATAGCTCAATGGATGCTCAAGTGTTGGTGTGAGAAAACAAGGATGAAAGCTATGGTGAAAAACTCAAGAATTCTCTTTTAACACACTCTAAATAAAACTCCCTTTAGATTGGAAGCATTAGCTCTCTATTTTGTGGAGAAAAACTCTTCTGAAAGAATAGGAAAACTGGCTCTAAAGGTCTCCAAAATCTTGTAACAAAACAATGACAAAATCTCCAATTTATAGGCTGCCAGAAAACTAGCCGTTGGGGTCTGTCAGAGCGGCCGGTCGACCGGCGCGGTCGACCGCCAACGGTCGGATTCTGACCGTTGGAGCCACGGTCGACCGCCGGGTCGACCGACCCACTGGAGCTGAGAGTCTAACTCTCTGTCGGTCGACCGGTGTGGTCGGCCGAACTTTCCAGAGAGCTCTGCTCTCTGGAGCGGTCGACCGGCATGGTCGGCCGTCCTCCAGTACACAAAGGCGTGCACGTTTGTGCACGTCGGTCGACCGGTCCGGTCGGCCGACTTCATATTAGTCGACTATTAAAGGATGCTAGTCGACTTATACGAAGCCTGAAACAATTTTCTGGGATTAAAAAGTTAGTCTTTTTGGCTCAAATAAAATCCCATAAAATACATAAAAATCTACAAAAATAGTTTAAACCAATATACTTTGATATACAAACATGCTTGCACAAAATCAAGGCATGTTATAAAAGTTTGAACTATTTTTGTAACTTGAAATATTTGGCTCATGATAAAAACTGTATTTTTCAAAACATGTTTTCTAAACTTTGTTTTTCCAAAACATCTTCAAATACAAAAATAAGATATTATAATTCATTTTAAGGCATAGTGTGTATGGATATGATCCACTACACAATCAAGATGAAATATCTATGTTTTTGACATTAAGCTCTAAATATGGTTTTGGTTAAAAGATAAGTATATGAGAAACACCAAAATCAAACTTGTACTTTTCCAAAATGAAAAATCTTTTCTAAACCAAAAAATCTTTTATGAAAACAATTCTATCAAGAGTGTGTGTGTGATATAATACTTGAGCAATCCACCAACTATCTATCCTTTACATTTTTAACTAAAACAAAATAAAATTTATACCTAGACACAAGTCTTCATCTTCTTGAAGTCTTCACTTGAAGGCTTCTCATCTTCTTGACTTGGTCCAAGCTTGATCCAAAGCTCCTTGGATCACACCGTGCTAGCTCCAAATCTTAACATTTTATCCTTTGTTGAGCTATGCACCTACTAAGATCTTGATAATGAATCTGTCACTAATTAAACATAAGATCATTAGTAAACATAACTACATGAGTTGATCATCATCAAAACTAGGGTGATAGGCCTTTGGGCCAACAATCTCCCCCCTTTTGATGATGACAAAACTCATGAGGTTTATATATGCATGGATTAAAGTAAAGCTTCAAAGAAGCTCCCCCTTAACTCATGCATAACGAGAAATAATAGATATGGCAATGAGGCACATGAGTATGTATGCAAGTATGGAGATAAAACATGTAACAAGCATAAATCAAAAAAATTTCTCCTATTTGCAATACAAAACATATATGCATAATAACAACAAGGAAGACAAATACT